>SEYY01013250.1:5000-12500 GCA_009176605.1 Armadillidium nasatum
ATATATATATATATATATATATATATATATATATATATATATATATATATATATATATATATATATATATATATATATATATATATATAATATATATAATATATATATATATATATATATATATATATATATATATATATATATATATATATATATATATATATATATATGTATGTGTGTGTGTGTGTATGTGTGTAATACAAAGAATTTCACACTTCAACCTCATTATAGAACCCTCGTAGCACAATGAGAGACTTATTCTCATACTAACTTCGTATAGTAATTTAAAATATTTCAGGTGCATTGCCGATGAACTTGCTTTCCACGTCTCTTTCCAAAATTACTTTGAGCAGATGAACCAGTTCCAAGTTCGTACTCCTGTTCGCTATGGAGATGAGTCAAATACTCCAGATGTTTTCTTAACTTCTAATCCTTCTCTTTAAATTGTTAAAATACTTCTACCTCAGAGTTTCTCCTTTCACTTTATTATCTCCGTATCCTCTTCTATCTTCAAGTTTTCTCAAAAGTCTTCTGTCAGGAAAAGTTTAAGGTATTTCTGTGCCTCAAACTGGTTAAGACCTGTTGTCGTACTTCTTTGATTTGCAGTGGAATGATTATTATTATTTCCTCAGGAGAGGTACCTAGAAATGTGCGAAGACAAAACCGAGGTGATTCTTTTTCTCATGGAGACGTACTTTCTGTATTCTTTCCGGATCCTATTCCTAATGCTCTTTCTGGCTTTTTCAAAATATGTCAACAGTAACTTTTCGTTTTCCTCTTTCCCAATTTTAGAATCTTCCGGTGACACAACTGTCAATTTGCCTTCTGCTAAAGCTGAACTCTTTTCTCAAATTTTTGTCACTAATTCCACTTAAGACAATTCCGATGTTATTTCTCCTCCTAAAAACATATCACATATCACCAACATGAGCCTTTTTCAGAAAGAAAATGTTAAAGTAAAAAACCAGTTAACACTCATTTATGCGTAACAATGCAATTTTTTCTAAAGACGTTATTTATGCTCTCTAAACTTAATAATTGGAAGACGTATAGACAACATTGAACCATTTCTTTGGTACTCAAATTTTATGCTTCTGAACTTGCACCCTTTCTTGGTAAACTTTGAGTTTGTCTTTCTACATCAACTTCCTTTCCTGATTGAAAATCCCGCTCATTCAGCTTATGCTTGTCAAATTCTTTAACCTCCATTCTTTCTAAATTTTTGAATCTTTGCTTAATTAATTAACAAAAAGTTTGGAAATATTTCTATTCATCAAATCTTATCACCGATCTCCAGTATGGCTTTTGTAAAGAGTGTAACTGGTGATCTTCTCTCTCTTCTCAATGATTCTTTGTCCTCTACTCTGAGGAAATTCAGGGAATCTTTGACAGTGAACCTACACATATCATAAGCCTTCGATACAATCTAGCAAAAAAACATTATTTTCAAACTTCCTATTTTCAGTTTCTATCGTTCTCTCTGCGTTTTTTTTTCCGATTTCCTTTCCGGTCATTCTATAGTAGCTAACCTTATTTTCACCTGTACATACTTTAAATTTATTGAAAGTGATGTTCTTCAGAAATTCATCCTATTCCCACTTTTTTTAATTTTACATCATGATTTTTCTATTCATTACATATCCAATAATATTTCTACGATATCACTCTTCATTACTCCTTTCCTTTTGAAAGAAGTCTCAACCCAACAGCAATTAACTGAATGCTTATAAGAGTGGGGAGGCTCTGAAGCAATTAATTCCTTATCTCTTTAATTTGGCAATGAAAACATGATTGTTTTCAATTTTCAAAAACAATAGTTCCTTCATTCTTTAGTCGACATAATCTTCCATAACTATGACATTTCCAAAACGCTCAACTCAATCATTAATGAATAATATTTTTGGGACTTCTTTTCTATTTGATTTTTTTTTATAAATAAGAATCGCATTCTCTTTCCAAACCATCCTCTAAGAGATTGAGAGTTTCGGGGTGCTCTGTTGTTATAGAGGGTTGTTATTAGCTACTGAATGGAGTATGCCTCACATATTTGGAATGGTTTCACACATACACAGCTCTTTTTCAAAAAGGTGGAGGCAGAGCTTTTCGTTTTATCAACACTTCTGCTGTCCTCTAGCCCCATTCTGCCCGTCGAATTGTTACGTCAGTCTCTCCATACTATCGCTATTATAATGAACATTGCTCTTCTGAACTCTCTGCACTCTGTAACACTTCCGTATATTAGTTAGATGTTCTTTATGTTTTCTTCATACCTCCTTTATAAATAGAATTTTGATTATACTTGAAGAAAATTTTGCTCTAAAGTGGTTAAAATAGTTAGCAAAAAGTTAAAGGAAAAATATGGATAAAATTTGAGGAAACTGAGAAAAGGAAATACACTCAAGTTAGAAAGAAATAAAGAAAATGAAAAGATTAAAATGCAAATTATCAAAAAAAAAAAAAAAAAAAAAAAATGGGAATATAAGTTATTAAAACTGCAAATAAGCATTTCCAGTTCACATGAATACCAGTGGTAAGCGATAAAGTGGTACTTAAATGTGAATATAAAAATTACTTACAAAGAACTTTATTTATGAGAGCGCAAGTCAAAGGTTTCGCACTTGAAAACAGTTTGAATTTCATAAAAAGATCTCCCCATAAAATTGCTACCTGGGCGTTAACCGTTGACGAAATTGTGCTGTAATATATATATATATATATATATATATATATATATATATATATATATATATATATATATATATATATATATATATATATATATATATATATATATATATATAATATATATATATGGTCTGTAAATTAACTACAAAGGTAGTATGAATCATATGTAAAACTTTGTTTCGCTGATAGTGTCATCCACTTTCATCTTTTAGGACAAAAGAAATTCATTGAGACTCTTCTGTGTGAAGGAGGAATATTTTTCATACAATTGATTGTTATTTAAGTTTAGGTAGATTGATATTTTTGAAGCTGAATTTATATGATGTTCCTCTCATCTGCTTCTCTTTATAGATAAATTAAAAGTCGCTCGACTTTTTCACTGGAAATAAAATTTTGGTAGTAGTAAGGTACGCACTTTTCCATTGCCAAAATTGCTTGTCGACCTTTGGTTTGCGATTGTAAATCTGCTCTACCAAGCAGACATTACGTTATTTCGTGAGGTTATTTTCCTGCAATGGTGCAAGCCTATGCTCTTTCATTACCCCTTTTTGAGGTTCAACCTCCTCCAGGAGAGATGTACTCCCTTCCCATTATGGGAAGTGGTGTAGTCATTAGAACCCCATTTTGTCATCCTATTCCTTTACTCATTTTCGAGGGTTTATTCCCTCCCCGAGAAATATACTCCTTCTCCCTCCTCCCTCTTCTCTCTCCAACCAATGGGGATTATGGTTTTGCTACCAGCAATCCATCTTTTCAATTGCTTCTTTGATAAATTCTTGAAGAGATTACCCCACTCATGAGAAGAATACTCAATCCCAACACCACTACTCTCTTCCCTATACCTCCCTCCCAAAGGGATGGTGGCGTAACCCCAGCACCCCATTTTTCAATCTATTCCCTGATCCCAATTCAGAGCATTTATCGTTTCTCACGATTTTTTTATATGAGGAATTTTTAGTGGAGTAGTTTTCAAGCTAAGGGGTTCTAGGGGGAGTCTAGATCCCTTCCCCAAATTGGAAAATTCAAAAGCTTCTCACACTTTTTCTTTTGGAAGTTGGAACTTCCTTTTTTGGTGTTGAGTTTTCTGGAGATTGGAAACGGAAACCTCCCATGTTAATTCTTGAAGTGTGCGACATCATGCCATCATAAGAGAAACTGGAACTTGGAATGTAAATTATATATTTCAAGTCATTATATCAAATCTATGTCATGACATGTATTACAACCATATCAAAATGATTATTATATGGTACTATAAAAATGATTTTATGTAAAATACATTATATGAAAGATATAAAATTATTTCAAATTACTGACTCTAAGTGGTTATTTTAGGAAATTATATTTTAGGATAAGATATATAACATCAAATCAATGTAAATACATGCTCATTATGTAATATGATTGAACAATTTTATATATGATTTGTATCAAACGAAAGTGGTTATATGTTTTATCATGTAAAATTAATGAATAATTTACATATGAAATATAGTAAGTGCCGATCCATCTGTATGGGTCCGATGACACAAATAAAAAATATCAGATATTGAAATTATGAATCCATTCTCTTAAAGAGTTAGAGTGAATAAATGCATAAAGTGAAGTTAATCATAAACAGGGAATATCAATATATGATTTTAAGTTGATGACGTTCATGGCTCAGGCAAGCGAAAAATTAATTGAGAAGTGAATTAAAAATATATGTCATGAATAAAAAATGTCTATGATGTAAATAATACAACTGTAACAGCACATGTCCAATACTATGTATTGGACATAGTAAGTGTGGAGAATGTGCATTGATACTGATGAAGTGGCACGTGTACTCGTATCCTAGTTCAAAGAATATGAGATCGAGACCTGAATGGAAAGGGATATGATTAGAAAAAGTTAATGAAGAGAATGTGATGCTTAATCTGAATTCCTGGTGATGTATAGTTTGTTTACGGAATATCACTCCTGTTGACTGTATTTTTTAAGATATTTGTGAGAGAAATGCTCAGCATAATATGAAGAGTTGTAAATATAAAAAATAATATATTAAATGAATCGTATATGACGTAATTCTATGACGTTACTTATATGAAAATCGGACTCGTATATTATGGAAATTTGATTATTATACGATATGGAGAATAAGTTTTATATAATATATTAAATAAAAGGAGTATCAATTAATTCTATGGCTTCATTTATTGTATTATATATAAAATAAGTCTGTTATAAAAGAAATTTATTATTAGAAGAGAAAAAATAAAGAAAAGAATTTGCAAAAGAATACATAGATAAAGTCATGGAAATATTTGCTTACGAATATTGACGTCACTTTGCTAAGAAAATAAACAGTTCTATCTATGTTTTTAAATACAGTTTATGACATGAAAATAAAAAATTGTTTTGGTTTGAAACATCTTTGAAAGAGGAACATGAGATGAGGAAATTTAAGATAGTAAGAATAAAATTGATTTGAATGTGAGTAAAAGGTTGGTAAGTTCAAGTGGGAAGTGAATGAGCGAGGACTTCCATGGAGGAATGGATGACTTGAAACTTAGAAATCACTCTTGTGAAGGTGGTTTGCAAAGGAAAATAGTATTTCAAATAATTTTAAAGACTTTACTTTAACAGAAAATAGAATGAATTTATAGAGAGAGAGAGAGAGAGAGAGAGAGAGAGAGAGAGAGAGAGAGAGAGAGAGAGAGAGAGAGAGAGAGAGAGAGAGAGAGAGAGAGAGAGAGAGAGAAACATTATAAGTTTAAGTATTAAGAAATGTATTCGTGCCCGTGTGTAATTGAGAGTTTATTTGTGTGTGTTTGAGTATAATTATTTTGTACATAAGTATTATGTTAGTGTATGTATGCGAATTTATGGATGTGTATGTGTATAAATACATCTACGTATGAATTCATATGAACATGAATGTGTTTATGCTTGAGATTGTATTTTTGTGTGTGTGTGCATGGATATGCGTGTATGTGGGGATAGATGAGCACTTATACATTTGATTTTGTGCCTTAAAGAGTCAAATGAAAAAAATTTTAATTATTAAAAAAAAATTTTTTTTTTTTTATTTTTTTTAAAAATTTTTTTTTATAATTAATTATTTTAATCATTAAATTATTTTTATTTTTAGTTTTAAATTTTTTTTTTTTTATTATTATTATATATCAATATTTTTTTTTTTATTTTCTTTTTTTTTTTTTTTTAAAATTTATTAATAAAAATAAAAATATTTTTGTTAAAAATTTGATATTTTAAAAAGTTTTTAAAATATATTAAAGTGATTTTAAAAAATTTAGAAAGATAAAAAATTATGGAAATATAAGAAATGTTGAGTAAGCATATGTTAATAATTGTGCGAGTAATATATATATATTATATATATATATATAATATTATATATATATATATATATAATATATATAATATCTAATATTTATTCTAGTATATATATATATATATTAATATATTAAATGAAATATCTATATAATATTATCCTTATATTAATTTATATTATCCTATTGCTTGTCTTAAAATATCCTTAAAAGCTATTTTGTTCTGGTTTTATATTGAACTTGCATTTAGCAAGTGTTTTGCATTTCGGCCAAGTGCATTATTTCACTTGCAACATAATTTGAATATGCCCTTATTATAATATGATTATATATATATATATATATATATATATATATATATATATATATATATATTATATATATATATATTATATATATATATATATATATAATATATAATATATATATTTTGTGTATAAGTTTTTTGTTTTTTTAATTCACATCACAAACTGGCAGTCAAAGCCCTATTAGAAAAGCGGGTGTTTTTATATTTGATTGTATATACATATGTATCCGAGTGCTGTGTGTGCTTTATTATGTGTATATATCCATATGAATGTGTTTATACATGGATGTACGTGAATGTGCGTATGTTTGTGTGTGCATGTATGTGAGTGAAGCGGGTGAATACATATATATATATATATATATATATATATATATATATATATATATATATATATATATATATATATATATATATATATATATATATATATATATATATATATATATATATATATATATATATTATATATATATATATATATATATATATATATATTATATATATATATATATCTATATATATACTATTTCTATTTCTAAATTTGTATATTCTAAAGTTAAAATAACTGATTCCATCTCTAACGTAAACTTGTCTTGGAAAAACAATTAAATCTCTATTAGATTCTTTAATGCATCTCAGCAAAATCAAAATTAGATTAAACCTGAAAAAAAAGCGTTATTATTTTTACATCATTTTCGAAATTATACAATGAAAATAGAGATTTCACGAAACTTTTGCCTCTAATGTACAAAGTACAGTCGTGAACAGTAGTTCGTTCCTATTAAGCTGGAAATAAATATTTATATAAAATGGAGATCATCTCAGATTCAGCCAATCACAGTTCAATTAAGCCCCTCTCAATGTTTTTATTCTCTTTTTATTCAAAATAGAGCTTTTATGAAATGATCTCCATTTTATATAAATATTTATTTCCAGCTTAATTGGAACGAACTTCTGTTCACGACTGTACATCCCATCTTTCAATATTAATCAAATATTTGTTAATGATTTAATTTATAATAGTTACTTGCCTTACTGTGCCCGATGCTAGAGTAGCAGCATATATACCAGGAAGTCCCCAGATATAGTTTAATTTGTCGATGATATAAAATGAAAATATCTGATTATAGACATCGATTCTTCCTTCAAGTACTGGATCACAGCCAGCGT
>SEYY01013250.1:17500-18709 GCA_009176605.1 Armadillidium nasatum
ATAGAGGATTTTAAAAAATTAATACCCCTGTCCCTCCTCTATAGACATTCCAAAAATAAAAAAAAACTTTAAGCACAGGGTTTTTTTAAAAAATTTTTTTTTTTTTTTTATAAAAAATAATAAAAAAAAAAATTGAAAAAAAATAAAAAATTTTCAACACCTGGTCAAGTAAGGGCATATAACTTTTTTTCTGTAACGCAGAGAACAAACCTTGTTAGAAGCTTTTGTAGCCAATAGATTTAGGAATAAACACCCAAAAAAGTCTTTTTACGTGGCCTCACCGTACATTAAAAGGCCTTAAATTTCCAAAAAACCATTAAACGGTTAATCCTTCGTAAAAACGTTAGAAATGGATTTTTTCGTCGGGAAAGAAGCTCTCTGTACTGAAATTTTCAGGAGAATCTGGATAAAAATGAAGCAACTATTCATCCTTTAAATCCTATCCAATAAGGAATAGTATTAATATCTGAGCTCTTATCCCTAACTCTTTCTACTTATCATTAAGATCATTTCATGTTACTTTTATCATTTATCCACTCTTATACTGGCAATTACACTCTTCATTGCTCTTTTTACCTTAAAAGGCGTCCCACCCATTTTGCTAAGCAAGGATTAGGCTGCCTTAAAGAGTGGACATTTGATCTTTTTTTTAAATATCGAATATAGATATATAAACATGGCTGCTTTCATATCTCAAAAATTAGTTTTTTAATCTATTTACTATATATAATCTTTCCCACAATTATAACGTCTTCAGAAACACACAGATCAAATTTTCTTTTATTTTCAATATTCATATTTCATTTATTATTATTATTATTATTATTATTATTTTTTTTTTTTTCTGAAAGATTATGGAACACCAAAGAAGCTTCAAAGGAGCTAGATTTTCTGAAGAGTTCTCAGGATCTCTTTAGACAAGTCCTGTTTAATGCTCTGTGTAGTGGTATTGTTCATCATACATCTCGAAAGTTACCGCAAAAACAAATCTGTATGAAAAGATAGAGTTTAAAGCTATAGCCTTATTACCGCTCCCTTTCTCACTGACCCTATCCAAATTATATTTCCCTATTGAATTGTTGTATCTTTTTCTCATTATTATAATTTTACAAAGTATACAGCTTCTCTGAGCTCATCAGCAGCACTGTTCTTCTTTTGAAAAGACCCTGTGCAATACGTCTTTATGCACACACACACACAGTCATATAT
>SEYY01013251.1:0-10921 GCA_009176605.1 Armadillidium nasatum
TTAGAGGAAAGCTATAAGTAGTGGTGAAAGCAAAGGCTTTCCAAAATTGAATATTTAGGATAAAAAAATATATGAAATAAACTTGTCTTCACTTGGTTGAAAACTTTAAATATAAGAGTTAAACTTTGAAAAAGGTATTCGTAGAATTGCAAGAGCTCTAGTGCTAGCAGAGTAAATTTATAATTTTACTAAAGTGGAGCGTTTTTACAAACAACATCATTGTAATAATATTGTGGAAGAAAATTGAATATAAGAACAGCAACCGGAGACGAGATATCATTTGTTTGGATGAGCATAGATGTGATGATTACAGTAAACGAGACGTAGTGTTAAAAATTTTACACATGTGACAGGACTAGCAATACAGCTAGTAGGGTAATTCATGAAATACTATCCTCTACTACCGTACTATATTGAATCTAAAATTGAACTCTAAATTCAGGCTTCCGGAGTTTAGAATAACTATTTGCAAACACTGTCTGGATAAATGAGACGATATAAAATACGAACTACAGTGACAAACTAGAGCAACTGGTGACTCATGAGACCCTGGATTCCACGTGAGAATATTGCGTCTGTCGAAACCCGTCTTTATTCAATTCCTCTTAAAGTTATCGTACTATTAAGAAGATATGAAATGAGGTATTGAAATTTTCAAAAAAATAAAAAAGAATTTAAATATAAAATTAATAATTGGGAAACAAATGGCAAAAATGTTAATCGTAAAAGAATCTCTACTAAACTACACGCTCTCATTTTATTGCCATAACTTTTGTCTATCATAAAGGGTTCAAATCTTTCCTCAACCAGAAGATTTGAAAACATTTTACCTCGTAATAAATTTTTACAGATTTTTTCTTTTTTTTACAGTTAACCACCTCTCACGTGCAGAGCTCTTTCAAGCAATGGGCATACACAAAAGAGGAAAGATTAAGAAAACTCACAAAGACCTGAACCTAACGCACATCTCTCAGGTGAGCACAGACAGAAGCCTTGAAGAGAGGAAAATTAAATGCAGGAAGAAAAATAGATAATGGTATAGAGTTCCACAGAACAGAGGTGACTGGAAGAAGAGGGCACCACAGCGAGTAGACCTGGGGTTTCCAGCATCCACATAAAATTCTTGCGAAAGCAGAGCACTCTTGTGCAACAAAGGCAAAGAATGGTGGTGGAATGCAAGAGGCCAATTATCTCGAGCACCTGCCACTGTAGTACCTATGAAAAAGAAATAGTGTACCAACGTCACGTCGCCGCGATAAGGGGTCAAAAGAGTTTAAAAGTAATGGAAAGTTTACTAATCTTTTAGCCATTGACTTAATCCTAGCCAGGAGAGTGGAGGAACCGGAGCTCCACCAAATGTGAGAATAGTACTCCATACAATGGCTAATAAGAATCTTCTATAATTGGAGTAACTACGAATAAGAAAACAATTCTCGCAACTTAATTTTTATTCCCATCTATTTAGAGGCCACCTTAATATCTATGGTAATATGTGGTTTCCAAGACAATTTATTGTTTATCTTTAGACCAAGAATGTTAATATTATTTACTGATGAAATGAAAGAGCCATAGAAAAAGATAGGAAAGTTCTGAGGTATTTTATAGAGGTAGATGTAAAGAAGTTGAGTTTTTAAAGAGTTAAATTTCCCAAGGTTACCATGATCCCACCGGAAAATTCCATCCAGATAGTTAAGAATAGAGAATGAAGAAGAGAAGCAACTCTAGAAAAGTGGGAGAAGATTTGAAATGAGTAGAAGAAAGAAGAGTTGAGTCATAAGCATAAGAGTCAACAGAGTTAAAAGTGCAGTTGAGAAGATCGTTAATGAAAATTAAGAATAAAGTTGGAGATAAAGTAGAACCCTAAGGAACACCACAATTGACAAGAAAGGAGGAAGAGGTCTCTCCATCTACAAGGGCAGAAAAGAAACGATCTGAGAGAAAACTAGACAAAAGTAAGCAAAGAGAAGGAGGAAGACCAAAGCAAGGGAGCTTAGAGAGCAGCGACGAATGCCATCCCCGAAGTTCCTAAGGACAGAAAACTATAAATCATTGAGATAGGAGAGTATGTCATCAGTTGACCTCGAACGTCGAAATCCATACTGATGATGTGAGAGAAGAAAATGAGACTCCGATTGATCCAGGAAATAAGAGTTGAAGAGAGTTTCAAAAATTTTAGAGTTTACACAAGTGAGAGCTATAGGTCGATAGTTGAAAATGTCAGAGCGGCTACATTTTTTCCGGATCGGTTGAACATATGCTTGCTTCCAACACTGAGGAAAAGTATTAGAATTAATTAAGGCGTAGAGAGTGGAACTGAACGATGACAGGCGCTAACTCGGAAGCACACTCCTTCAGAACACGAGAGGGAATGACATCAGGTGTATGCAGTTTGACATACGCGTAAACTCATTTGAAATTTTAAAAATATTTTTTTCAAAAATTTTGTTATCAATTTCTCTTTTGTGTTAAAAGTATACGCATTTGTAACCTGGATCGAACTACTTGAATATCTTCCTCCAACTCTCTAGCTCACACAGAAAGATTGAAAGACCTCTAAATCTTTGTTTATTTTTGGCAAATTTTTTTTTCTCAGAAAAGTACTATTTCGAGAAAATCTCATAAACGTAAGGCTCATAATGTTATTTATAAAGTACGTTCCTTGTTTGACTGGTCATGTCTCAATAACCATTTGGAGTTATGAAAAACTAATTACATATTTGGAATCTGCTTACTATTTCCTATAAAAAATATACCAAAAAAAAATTTAAAATTTAATAATTTTTTTTTTTTTTTTTTTTTTTTGCAGTTGCCGTATATCGCCAAATTCAAGGTCATTCGACAAGTGTCACTTCAAAAGTCATTTTCTCAAGAACCGCTTGGAATTAGGAAAAACTAAATTCAGATTTGGAATTAACATAGATTTTTACTAAAAAATTGATGAAAAAAATAAAAATATTTTCTCCCAAAAGTTGGGGTCTTTCCAATGGGGGGCCCCCCTTTCAGATTTTTTTGAGTGGTCAGACCTCAGTAACCATTTGGAATTTTGAAAAACTAATAACATATTTATAATCAGGAGAAAATTCACTATAAGAATAACTCAGAAAAAAATTTAAAAATTAAAAAAAAAATTTCCTTTGAGAGTGGATTTGCCGACATTTTGAAGATCGTTGACAGGTATCACTTGAAAAGTCTTTTTCTCAGAAACCGTTCGGAATTATGAAAAACTACATACAGATTTGGAATCAGCATCGATTGACTATAAAATTGGTGAAAAAATAAATAAAAATATTTCACCACAAAAGTTGGGGTCTTTCCATTGGAGGTTCTCCTTTGAGATTTTTTGAGTGGTCATATCTCAGTAACCATTTATAATTATGTAAAACTAATTACATATTTGGAATCAGGAGAAAATGTGCTATAAGAATACGGAAAAACAATTATAGAACAATAAAAAAATTTTTGGTGGACATGAGTAATATACTAACTGACTTTTATAATTTTCACCGTTTTTCAAGGTCATTCGACAGGTGTTACTTTAAAAGTCTTTTTCTCAGGAACCGCTTGGAATTTTACAAAACTGATTACAGATTTGGATTCGGCATAGATTCTACTATAAAACAGATGGATAAAAAAAAGATGTTTACTAATAAATTTATACCAAAAAAAGTGACAAACAGGCGGTTGGAGATTCTCCTTTAACTTTCATCACTTAAGCATGCTCAAAGACATGCATATATCTTAACATACATTTCATACCCTATTCCTTTCATCCTATATCTTAATCTCCATATACAATCTTACAATTAGCACTTCGACATAACCAAATATATGACATCCTCTCTCTAACATATATTTGATAGGACATTAGGTGCATTTCTTATCTAAACCTTTCAACGTATATCTTAATTCACCATAACTCATTATACTTTTTTTCACTGAAACATGATCAAAGACATGCCTATTTCCCTCTAACACATCATTTGTTGAGTCTTTATATTTACAAAAATATTTAAAAATATAGGCCCACAATGTGTGTTCCACATACAAAAAATATTTAAGTAATTTATAAATATTGCAAAATTTTAAGATTTTAATACCGCAAGTTTGACTTAATAAAAACTACTCAACTTTGGGAAATGTGAATTAAAAGAGAAAAAAAATATTACTTTTACTCTTCATTAAATTGTACATTTCAAAATTTAATAAATTAATAACAAATTTATTAACTCCAAGCCAAAAGCTCCATGAACACGCAAAAGCAAAAACCAGCCCAAACTGAAAAAAATGGAAGTTATATTTAGGCTGGCTTTCCAGTCTTTAAACAAAAATGCAAATATCAAAGAATTTCAGTTATAAACTAAATAAACTCACAATGTAAACAACCTCAAATATGTCAGTCTTGTGACTTGCAGACAAAAAACCAAATATGGCCAAATGATTAAACTGAAAATTGAAAATTAAATATAAAATGGGAAACTCGCCTATATTGGCAATCCTTTATAAAAAAGGATAATCAAGAAAATGATAAAAGAAAAAGCCTGATACTTCAGACCCACTTACCAAATTTTGTTCCTTGATTTTATCTTGCCGCCTCATCCACTATCCCCCTTCAAGAACTAGAAGCCTTTTGATTGATCGGAAATGTAGTTAGATATAAGCAAAATGATGGTGATCCCAGGTGGACAAGTATATAGTATACTTCTTGAAGTCCACTTTCAACTTTATACTCCCAGTGCAGATGAAATTCCCATGGGAAAGGAGTAAAAAAAATAGTTTTAGTTATGGTCAGTATAACAAAATTTATGAACAATTTTTCCAATAACAACCACTAAAAATATCGTTGTTACATATAGGTAGTAGCGAAAAAAATTAGAATCTGTTTTTCTCAAATTTTCATCCTCTAACAACAACTGGGCTGTTTTCTTCTTCTTTAGGGCTTTTTGGGGAAGGTTGGGGATGGTACAAAATTAGGTGTAAGTTCAAAAGTATCAGGCTCTTAAATTTGGAATTATTTATTAAAAGAAATTATTATTATTATTATTATATTATTATTATTATTAGATTATTATTATTTATTAAAAGTCACACGAACTGACATACCCGAAATTTATTTTAATTAAAATTTATTTAAAAATAACAATTTTTATATATTATATGCATTAATATATAATTTAAATCTCTGTGTTTAACCTAACTTTTGTATTTAATGCATGAACAAAGTCATGCTCTATCCTATCTGGTACGCAAGTTGTAGAACTTTTCACTCATTATTCATCTCAAAACTATTAAACATTTAATTAGATTCTCCACGGTTAACTTAATTTTATCTTTAAGGCATGAACAAAGTCAAGCCATCATCAATCTAGCATACAAATTACAGAACATTATATTGACACCGATCAGAAACTCGTAGACATTTAACTTAATTCTTTATATTCAACTTAAATTTTTCCGCTAAGATATGATTAAAGGTGTACCGACAAAACTCTAACACAAAATTCATAGAACTTGACATACAAGTCATACCTGAATCCTTCCAATATATAACTTAATTTCCATATACTAACTGACTTTTATCATTTCAGCATGATCGAAGACAAGTCATCATCTCTCTAACATTCAATATTTTTAGATCTTACATACATTTCTCATCTAAATCCTTCAAAATATATCTTATTTTACCATAGCTCACTGTACTTTTTATCAATAAAACACCATCAAAGACATACTAAAATCTCTCCAACACATAATTTATAGATATTGACATACATTTCATACCCTAATCCTTCCGAAATATACCTTAATCTATATATACTTTAACACTTCGACATGACCAAATACATTTCATCATCTCTCTAACCTCCAATTTATAGAGCCTTACATGCTTTTCTTATTTAAATCTTTCAATATATATCTTATTTCATCGTAGCTCACTAAACTTATATCATTATACCATCATTAAGCACCTACATATTTCCCTCAAACACATCATTTATTGAGCCTTTATATAAATTTTACACCCTACGCCTCATCAATATATAACTTAAATCTCTATATTTAAATAACTTTATCACTAAAACATGATCAAAGACAAACATACATCTCTCTAACTAATGCATTTCTTACCGAAACTCTTATTAGTTTAACATTTATCTCTATGTTTAATCTAAATTTAACATTTAAACATGACAGAAGAGAAACCGAAATATATTCAGCATATAATTTCTTTTATTTTTACTTACATTTTAGACTCACCCTTCTTCAACATGTTTCTTAAGCCTCCTCACATCCTCTAACTTCAACAATTTAATATGATAAAAAGTCACGCCGTAATCCCTCTGACGCATAATTTGTATAACCTTGTATTCATTTATATCATATGTTATTCAAAGCATTCCTTAATACATCATACACTGTCCAACTTTTTTTTCGAGTGAACCAATTCAAATACTAGTTTCTCTAGCACATTTTATAAGGAACTAACTGTTATGCACAATTTATCATTATCAATGAGGATTGATGTGTTCATCAAAGTGTAAACTTTCTTTAGTTCATCATTCACAGCCCTAACACGAATAATAAATTAATTTTTCTATCTGAAGTCTAATTTACAACTACATAATTTTATTATTTATACATATTCTAAATATTTTCTAACGTTCATGCATGATTCTCTGGAGGTTTAGACTTATTTTTAAAAGAGATGATTGTTATTGTGCTATGAGCAGAGATTAAGCAATAATATAGAATAATAATAATATATGTATAGTGAAATAAAATGAAAATGAAAAGAATGCAATTTGATTTAAAATGGAATAAATAAATGTTGGGTAAAATGGAACTTTAGAAATTTGTGAAATTGATGTACTTTGTGTTCATGAGGTTATTTCGATATTGTATTGCAGATGTATGCATGTAATTTAATGTATTGCGTTAAAATATTTTTGAAAATCTGAGTAGAAAAGGAAACTTACGAATTATTTTAGTTATAGCTTTGTAAAGAAAGCTGGTATTAATCTGGTATATATTAAATATAGGGTTGGCCGACGCACCGGGTGCGGTGCGGTGCGGTGCGTTGGTGCGTGCGTGGTGCGGTCATTTTGGTGCGGTATATATATATATATATATATATATATATATATATATATATATATATATATAATATATATATATATATATATATATAATATAAATATATATAAATGCTTTTTATATTAGTCTTTACAGACAAATTGCGTAATTATTTTTATTTTTTTATTCATTACTTTAAGACAGATTCTATATATACATATATTTCCAGACTTTAGGAAGATTGTGGGATGGCAGATTTCTAATTTTGAGAGGTTTGGATAAAATTACAATTCCGAATTTCGGATAATGGGTTTCATTGGTTCATCTGGATTTAATCAGTATCCTAATACCCCACTTCATTTTGCTATATTTAAGTTTATTTAAGACATCTTAAAATATTTTTTTTAATTCTTCTCCGATTTTTATGAAATTTGCACGGTACATATATTTTAACCCGCTGAGAAAAGTTTACTTAAGACGTTTTTCTGTATCTCTAACGGTTTGATTTATTTCCAGAAATTTTACTCTTGAAAAAATTGGATAGTGGGGAAAAACCACTGGTCCACATAGCTTGAAAATTGAATTGTGTATTCACAGTTCTATTAACTAAAAATAGTAGGTAAAGTTTATTGATATATGCTTTAGGGAAAAAAATTATATGTCCTTTTCTGTCCAACTGAAGTAAAAATTTTGGAAAAAATACCTTTCCAGATAAAAATAAAATAATTTAAAAAAATCAACACTACAATTTTTTTTTCATTTTCGGCAGTTGTTTAGAGGAGGTACAAAACTACAACTACCTATACTTCATTCAACGCTATTTGTTCTTTTCTGTTGCCTCTCAAATTTTGAAAATTTCCTCCCAAATATATATTATATATATATATATATATATATATATATATATATATATATATATATATATATATATATATATATATATATATATATATATATATATATATATATATATATATATATATATATATATATATATATATATATATATATATATATATATATATATATATATATATATATATATATATATATATATATATATATATATATATATATATATATATATATATATATATATATATATATATATATATATATATATATATATATATATATATATATATATATATATATATATATATATATATATATATATATATATATATATATATATATATATATATATATATATATATATATATATATATATATATATATATATATATATATATATATATATATATATATATATATATATATATATATATATATATATATATATATATATATATATATATATATATATATATATATATATATATATATATATATATATATATATATATATATATTAGAATTACGTTTCGAGATTTTCATAAATTAAAAATGTGTTCGTTCTTTTTAAAATTTAATTCGTAAAAAACTTAAAGTTAAAATAAAGCCGTGGTCAGAGTCAACTGAGGTTTAAAACGCTCTTGCTTTGGTTAGAATTTTTAGGTTATAACGAAGTCGAAAAAACAATTCTTCCAGTTCTTTCTCTGGTTATCTTTCAAGAAGTCAAATTAAAATTTCGTCCTGATTTGAGTTTGTTTATAAAGTGTTGTGTTGAACTATTTTGAACTTTCTTTTTTGAACTACTTTTGAACAATTCGAATTTGTCTTAATTATTGTATATAGTGGATCGTCTTGATCTATCGATTGCATTGCGTTGGAAGGTAAAAGTAGGTAGCTTTATCGTAGGTGCAACTCCGGAGGTGTATTTCGAGCTAGCTTTCTGCTTGAACCAAACAGCGTGGTAGGTTGATGGTTTTGCGATTTACTTATTAAGACAACTTAAACTACAACTACCCTGATTATCTGAATAAGGAGGTAACGTTCTTATCTAGGCCGAAAAATTACGAAATTTTTCAAAACCTTCGTAGCATTAGGTTTTGACCGAGGTAAGAGTGTTTTGCTTTTTCTATTAATTTATATCTTATGATGACTCAGGGTACATAATTAATTAACAACTAAAGTTCGTGCATTTTTTTCATAAAGTAAATTTTTTTGTGAAAGGAGCAATTTCGAAATTTGCATATATTAGGGGTATTTAGCTCTAAGAGCCTAAATTATTCCACTATCTCATTTTATCCCTAATATATAAGTTGAAAAATTTCTTAATTTCTGTTGAAAATTTTGTTAATTGTTGAAAAATTTGCTAAATTCTTCCCGACAAGTTTCCCTTGTACTAGTTTAAAATCTAAGTCGTAAAGTTAACGTTTCTTAATTTTAGTAAAAATTAATTTGCATTTTTGTTTTGCATCTTTTTTTCATATTGAATTAAAATTAGAGTAAATTCTTACTTCTATCCTTTTAACTTCAAGTTGCATTCCCTTTTTTATCTTCATTTTCAATTTGAATTACAATTTCACTTGCAATTGCAGAATCGCAATTTGAATATTAAGCCAAATATATTTTTTTTGCCATTAACTCGACCATTCGACAAGTGTGTGAAAACATAAAACTTTTAGAAAAATAAAACAGAATTTTGGTAAAAATTTTGTTGGGACATTTTTTGTTGGGACATTTTGTTAAAAAGGAATTACATATTATTGGATCTTGCAAGCAGTAGGAGGTATATTCCTACTTGTTTTTGGTAATCGAATTTGGTAATGTGATCGAATTACGATCATCAAAAAAGAAAAATATATATATACATATATATATATTAGTATCAGTATCGATATCGGAGTTTAAATTTTTTTTTCTGTGATATTGCTTATGCAATACAAGACTTTCATTACATAGTTGATGATAGTATCAACTAAAGACTAAAACTGATATTTTTTGCTATTACTGCCGATAGTATCAGGTATCGGTATCGGCATTACACTGATATTTTGTCTGTTTGGGTTCAAATTTTCGTTGAACATTTCATTCGATATTTCGATATAATCGGAGTAAATTTGAATCCATCAGACGGCAACTGCAACTTGTGTTGCATCAATACATTTCAGGAGGCGGTGTGCCGTTTTTCAAGTGGTATTTTGTATTTTTTTTCATTTTTTCATAATTACTCTTGAAGAGGGGCACTACTGTCTCTGTACTGTACATATCGATTACCAATAATCGAACACTTAATCGATTAATCGAACCTTGATCGATTAATCGGATAATCGAAAATTGATCGGAACTTAGTCAATTGATCGGAACATAATCGATTAATCAGAACATAATCGATTAATCGGAAAATAATCGATTAATCGGAACATAAACGATTAATCGGAACATAATCGAATAATCGGAACATAATCGATTAATCAGAACATAATCGATTAATCGGAAAATAATCGATTAATCGGAACTTAATCGATTAATCGAATATTTCAAATATTTCAATCTTTTGTAGGATCGATCGATTGATCGGTAGGTTCGGTCGATTTATCGGAGTCTTATCGGTTAATCGGAACATTTGTCGTTTGATCGGAGATTTTTCGAGCAAATTGGAAATATGGACATGGATTTGAGTGCTGTAGTATCTGCTTCCACCCTTCTAGAAGACCTTGAAGGGACTATTTCGAGCGATTTTGGAGCAGATAATGATAATTTGAATCCTGAAGAAAAGATAAAGATTCTGGACGCAGTTAAGAAGGTGATAGCTCCTTTGAAATTGTCCAGAGGAGTGGTCCGTCGAAAGGTGACCTTGCTTCTTAAGCCGATAGTGAATCCCCCTCCTGAAGGTACCGAACCAGCTATTGTGTCGTCCTTGCTGGAAGAGGTTACTCTTAGGTTGGAGGAGATTAGGCAACTAGATGGGGATATTGAAGCAAAGATATGCTCGTCTCAGCTT
>SEYY01013253.1:0-15000 GCA_009176605.1 Armadillidium nasatum
TTTTTTTTTTTTTTTTTTGCCCCAGTTCGAGTAAAAGAATATTGATAGGTGGTCTCATATTTTCAAATTTTGGATGCCGTCATTGGTCATCTTAAAGAAAGATTCAGCTCGGAGAGCTTAGAAATGACCTGTGCAGTTGACGAATTCATTGCATTACACTTCAAAGAAAGTAAAATACTCGTTCAACAATATGGCCCTTTGTTTTCTATCTATTAAAACATTTTAAAAGCAGAAATGACAGAAGCTTCGAATTGCTTAAAACCTCACCTTGAAGTAAGGAAGGGCATAAGCCTCATAAAGAAAATCAGCTGTTTGGTAAACTAGGAGACATTTCGAAGCCTATACAAACTTCTACAAGTTTGCATGACCCTGCCAGTGACCTGCTCCGCTGAGAGATGATTCCTGGCTATGAGGTGAATAAAGACATGTCTCCTAACAAAAATGACTCAAAAACACTTTGGCAACATGTCAGTGTTTCATATCGAAAACGCTCTGGTGAAGACGATTCCATTAGATGACGCGTTGAAAGTATATCTTGAGAAGCAACAACGATGACTTCTTTGTCTATAAAATAGCAGACCGGTAAGTGGTTGAAGTTTTTATTTTCATTGATTTTTGTTATTTAATTCTTACACTCACATACACCAACAGGCACACACACATACACACACGCATATATATATATATATATATATATATATATATATATATATTATATATATATATTAATATTATTATATATATATATAATATATATATATATATAATATATATATATATATATAATATAATTATATATTATAATTTATATCGTACCTGGAGACTAAGCCCCCGCAAGAACTTTTCCAGAAATCCGCCTATGGAATTCAGTTACATAATAATTTAAACGTATAAATCGTCATCAGATAAATTATGAATAAGTGAAACATATTGATTTATGTTAATAAACTATCTTTAGTTGCAATATTACGTACGTGTTAATGACAATGAGGTAAACTTTTGTTATAGTGAACAACTCACAATTAATCTAAAGTGCCATTTAAAGAGCTTTAATGTTCTCTGTGTTTAACTTTGACAGTCTCAGTAGTGTCATACAGCTTTTTACTGCTTAATTTTTTCTTAAATTGTTAGGACTCAGGTTATCAATGTTTTTATCAATCCATGGTGAAATTGGAAGAGGATAGCTATAAAATAACTGCTCATTTGCCCTGTATGAATTCCCCTAATAGCTGTTTTTCGTTAACTGTTGTAGTGTGCTAAAAATATTTTTTCAGGATATGATTGCAAAGGATTGATTTTCAGTGGAATTGATAGCTTTTGAGAATCCCCAAATTACTTTGAATGGTATTCCACGGTAAAATCTATATACTATGGGTATTCCACCAGTGAACAGATTCAAAGCTTTTCAGTGTTTAATGAACCCAGGAAGTCATGTCGGTCAAATTTGCGACTAGTGCTTATATACTATGGTGAAAATTCAAGATTATTGGTAATATAACTTGGGAATAACAAATAATTAATGGACCTTGTTCCATGATTGTTAAACTTCAATGGTATTTTGTATTGATGTCTTAGCAGATGAATAGCACGTTTAATTGATAAACGGTAAACTTACTGCTGTCTCAGAACTTACAGATCAGTGATGTAGTACATTAGAAAAATAGAGACAAGCCACACGGGCCTATCCTATCGAGACTGTCCCAGTCAAATAAAAAATAATTATAAAACTAATACAAGCAATAAAAACTAGGAAGTTACTATCAACAACAGGGTTTGGTAAGGATAGTTTTTACCACCTTAGTTTCCTCAGAAAAAGTCTTTGAATAAACTGGGAAAAACCTCTAAGATAAAATTAGAGCAACTTTTACTCATCAAATTTGGGTACTATTATTATAATGGAAGCTAATATATTTAGGTGATTAAATAATATTATTATATGACTTGACAAGTTAATAGACTTGTACATAGGGACTGACCAGGATTGGAATTTTGCCGGGGTTCTGGCTAGTGTCTCCTAAAATTTGCAAAGAGGTCAAAAGCACTGAAATTTTAGGTTAAGAAAATTATATATAATTTAATTGAGGTTTATTTAATTGTAAGGAAGGAGTAGAATAGCCAACATTCACTTAAATTAATGATTATGTATTTTCTCCCAAATATATTTTAGAAAATTACAGATTTTATGTAATAAAAATTTTAAAAAAGTACAAAATAATTTTTTTATAATTTTATAATAGTGATGCAACAAGTTTACCTAGGTAAAAAACCCTAAGGTAAAGTTTAAAAAAAATATAAGATAAAATTATCAATATAACCTGTATTTATGCATATCATTGTTATTTTATTATGTATCAAACTTGTATCATTTAACTACATTATTTCAAAATTATCTTGTTTATACTTTCAGTCAATATGGCTAAAAGATCAGCTTCTGCAGTATTGAGTACTTTACAAAGTTTCAGGATAGGCTCGAATAGCTAAATGTAACATGTGCAGTCAGGAAATTAGATGAAGACCTCCAGGTGTCACAAGTAAAAAATTTTCAACCAAATCTTTATGAGGGCATCTAAAATCAAAACACAAAGATGAACATTTACTAGCAGAAAAGGAGCAGTCAAAAGAAACAGAAAAGAAAAAGAAATATTGAAAAAACAAGAAAAAAAATCTAATTTTCTTATATTTTGTTTAAAAAGAATTTTATTATTTGACAGCTGAAATTTTCAGGGTATATGCATTTTTTCCAAAAGTTCTGAGTTGATTTTGAGCATTTTTCTGGGTCTATAAAGTTATTTTAAAGTTTGAAAAAAAATGAATAGCTGGGTCAAACCACTGGTCCACATGAGCTGAAAATTTAACTGAATAATCTTACCCACAATTTCTTGCATTGGTGTGAACAGATTTCAGGAAAATGCTGGAAATGTACTTTTTTCACTAGGAAAAAAACAATTTACACTGAAAATTTCAGGAGAATCAGCTGAAAATTAAATTTTTTTTGAAATTGGACTGTCCCCTAAAGTATAATTTGTCATTTTAACCCCGGTTTCCCTGATTTTTAGCTGGGGTCCTGGTCGGTTCTAATTGTATGTAGTACAGACTGTACAGTAGTCTGTATGCTGTAGTTACTAGCTATCCTAGCGTTAATTTCTATATAAAAAAAAAAAAAATTTTTGTCCTGTTTATTATGGGTAATATTTATTTTTTTTATTTTTAATACAAAGTGTGTCAATATCATGCAGCAATAGACTAACAGTATTATGGTAAAGTACAATACGGCAAAACTTACTAATTTACAAAATACTACAATTAGTATATTACTTCATTATACTGACAGTTTTGTAAAAAAAAATAAATAAATAAATAAACATTACCCAATAAAGAACAGGACAAAAAAAAATTTATAAAGAAACTACAGGCTACTGTACATTCTGTATTGTGTATTAGTCTGTCAACTTTCCAAATCATATAATTTTATTGTTTAATCACTTAAATATAATGTTAGCTTGATATAATTAAACAGTATTAGAAATTTATTGCTTAATCAGCTAATATTCATTATCTAATTCAATGTATCAGACAAGTAGTAAGTTAAATACCCAAAGTGTGATAATAGTACCCATATTTGAGGAGTAAAAGTTGCTCTAATTTTATCATTGATGTTTTTCCAAGTTTTTCTCAGTTTTTCACAGAAAAAAACTGGAAAAAGGTTCAAAAAGTTTTTTTCCCAACCAACCCTGCATGCATCTCCACCACTTACTTCATTCAATGAACCAACTTCTTTTAACTTGCAATTAGTTCCTCTGACCTTTTATGACCTATATTATTTGTACCCACATGCACTATCACATGTACATCCACGTTTGTATCCTTAATCACCTAGTCTTATTTTGTCCACAATATCTTTAACTCTGGCTCTGGTGGGTAACATACTTTCATCCATTTCCTCTTATGTTATGAAAAGTCCTGTCTAGGTACTATGCTTAACATTAGGGAATTTATTTTTCATTAATAGTAAATGAAGATAAAAAAAAGAGTAGCTAGCATGTTTACTGTACTCTGATTTAACCAAACCCTTTCACCTGGTTAGGTTGGACAATAGAGAGATTCATCTGAAATATTTCTCTTATATATACCCTATTGAAAATTATATTTTGCCATGTTTTTCTTAGATTTTGGATAGGTTTTAAATTATTTATATTTACTGTATGTATATCATTTTTATTTTTAAATGAAATAATTTTATTTATCAGAAAATTTGCCTTTAGACATATAAAAAATATTTTATAATAAAACAATATTTCCTTACCACCTAATACTTTCTTTTTCATTAAATTTAACAGTAATTGACTTTTGGTAGAACTTTGTTAATCTTAAGCTAGCATTAGAGTGGCGAACTGCCAAAGCCCAATTAAAGTTTTTTTTTTTTTTTCCTTTAAGAATTGGCTGAAAAATATGTTTCCTCTCAATAATATTTTCATTATAATAGGTGTTCTATCAGTATTTCCAATAGAATACCGTACTCTGCAGAGAACAGTACTATATTCTGATTCCAAAGTTGCACTCTTTTATGTTTTTTCAAATCACTAACTTACCAAATTCATAAGATCCTACTTGTCTGTATATACTGTATCTATAGGGGGATATTAGAAATTTCCTATGTCAAAGAAAAGAAAATATCTTTCCAATGCACACTCATATTGGCAAAGGAGCAATAAAAGTTATATCTTTCTTCCTGAGTCTATGTTTAGCAGAGTAATACAGACTTTTATAAATATCAGAATTGAATTTCTTGCTGTGTAGAACAATATATACTGAGACGACAATATTTTTGTATCCACCGATCCATAATTGGCATTTTATGAAAGGATTCATAGTTTTTAAACCATATCCAAGAATTGAAAGACACTCTAGGTCTTTATGGATATTTGTTTTGATTGAGACTGCTGAAGCATGAAAATCTGGAAAACATCCTGCTTCACTGCATGCAAAACTTCTTTGCATTGTCTAACACCTCTGGTGTATTTACAGTGACTTAATAGAGATTGCAAATAAACATTGCCACCGAGGGAGGGAGGAAGGTCTAATATGGTATTCTGATTTTGATTTGGAAAAATGTTTTATTTTGGAATCAGAAAGTACAATGGTTCTGTGGTAGGGAGGGAGGTCTTTAATATGGTAGGATATTCAGAAAACAATAGTTCAGCTTTGAATCAGATCAGCAAATTCTCTTTAATAGTAAGATTTTAATAGATATACCAATGCTCTGTGTAAAAGATAAAGATGCCAATATTAATTAATTATGAAAAATTAAATTTAGAATTTTGCCATCTGTGTAAATTTTGAAAAACTTTGTGCTTTGCATCCAGTTTTTAAACATGTAAGCCTCTAGTTGGGGTTTGGCAACTATTTTGTTCTAATTCTAGTTTAAAATAATAAATGTAGGTAATTACATGTACATATATATATATAATCAAATAGAATTATGAGCATTTTAGCAAATTTATGCAATTACTAATTAAGAAAGAGTTGCCTATTTTCTAATTGGCACTTTTTTTTTTTTTTTAATAGGTACAGGAAATGGTTCATTTATATAATTCTTATACTAGATGAAGAAGTCAAAATCTATTAATGCTGCTGCTATTTTAGAGAAAAAAACGCCTGTCCAAGAGATATCATTCCAGCATTTCAGTCATCTGCTTTATGAAGTTCAAAATCAAACTATATTGATTTGGAATTATAAAGGTTTAAAAAACCTACCTTCATCACTCATTCAGGAGGCTTCTCATATCCAACAAATTTATTTGAAACACAATCTTCTCAGTAAATTACCAGATAATTTGGGATGCTTACAAAATCTTACATATCTCTATTTATATGGCAATAATATTGAAGAATTGCCTGATTCAATAGGAGAAATTAAAACTTTAAACATTTTAGATGTTAGCAATAACAAATTGAAATCATTAAATCCTGCTATTTCCAAGCTAACCAATCTAAGATCGTTAGTAATTGCCAATAATGAATTGACATGCATTCCTTCAGCGATCTCAGATTTAAAAGCATTATCATTACTTATTTTAACTGGTAATAGGTTACACAGTTTACCTGAATCATTAGGTAATTGCAGAGCTTTGCAAGGTCTTTACATTGATAACAATCTTATGCAGATTCTCCCACATTCTTTAGTAAATCTTTCTTTACTCGCTCATTTGTCATGCTGTCACAATTACCTTGTTAATTTACCATCTAAACCATTCATTAGCCAGCCAACCTTGTTTTTTGATAACAATCAAGAACTAAATTATTTACCATTTAGTTTGCTTCAGGATCTTAAAATAGGAGATTTTTATAATCCATATGTTGTGCCTTCCTGTGGTTGTTTTTTAAGTAATCCTATCAAAAATAGAACTGTAGTTGTTTGTTTCAAAAAATTAACAGAAAATAGTTCTGTTTTGCATCTACCTTTGCAGTTGCTAAGGATATCCTGCTATAGAGAGAATAAAACTTTAAATGTTGCACCTCTTTTAGAACTTTGTTTACGTTATATTTGGAAAAAAAAGAATAATTATTTCAATCATATCCTGGAACCTGGCATTCTTCCCTTATCATTAGCTCATTATTTAGATGAGGGCCCTGTTATATTTTGTGAACATTGTAAAAAGAATACAATATTTTTATATGCAAGTTTAATTGCTATTTCTGTGAAAGTTACTTCTCAACGTGACACTGATGGAAAAGAAATACCCATTGTTATTTACTTTTGTAGTGATTTTTGTGCACATGCTTTTGTTCTAAAAATTAATACATACATGGATGATTATGGGCTTTGGCTTCAACAATGCCTTTCATCACCATTGAATGTTAAAATTGCTCCACACTTCTGTTGACAAAATTAAGAAGTCTGTAAAAATCTTTGATATTCATCACTTCTTATTTTTTTTACTTTATGCAAAATGTTTTCTGCTCCCAAGAGGAAACTTTTTTCATTATTGTATGTTGTATTATTCATTATTATAATTAAATTATTAAGGAATGTAATCCTTGGACAGTTTTATGAAGGAAACAATGATATAGGTAAGTAACTTAAGCTCTTGGTTCTTTTATTCTCAAAATTTTTTATTCGCATTATGAAGATAACTTTTGTAGTTACAAAGAAGTAAACATTAAAATATTTTACAATACCTTTCAGAATTATTAAACTGCAATGACTACAAATATTTGACTACTTCATCAGTAATAAGTGAAGGATGGAATAAGTTGGTGCTAAAGTAAGTACTAGCTCAACAGAACATTTAATTTGGTTCAACATATATATATATATAATATATATATATATATATATATATATATATATATATATATATATATATATATATATATATATATATATATATATATATTATATATATATATATATATATATATATATATATATATATATATATATATCTAGAGGAACATGGAAAAATATTTCAGTAGCTCTTAAGACTATCAATGCAAAGGGTCATGCATTACGAAAGTGTTCAAATTCTCAAGAGAAATGCATTGAAAAACAAGAGAAGAATTTGGCTCAAGAAGCACATATATTTAAATCTTTAAATCATTCCTCGGTTCTGAAGGTAATGTTCCTTTATCTCTAGATTTCTTACATCGTTTCTCAGTTTTCTTTGAATAGTTTCAAGAATCATCATGGGATTAAAATGTCTGATTTTAAAAAAATAATTTATTCTTTATTTTATAGTAGAAATTTGCTTTATTTCTTTGTTTTATACACATACATGTCTGTGAAGTTAATAAAATAGAACTTATTGGCTCCATATATATAATATATATATATATATATATATATATATATATATATATATATATATATATATATATATATATATATATATATATATATATTTAAATCTGCATGTATTATTTTATAAATGTAATCTAGAATAATGCTAGTTTTGCCAGCTATATTTACAAGAAAAATCTTGTTTTTTTATACTTATTTAGCTTGTAAAAAGATGGTAGGAAATATGTAATGGTTTCTCCTTTTTTATAGCTGTTGTTTTTATAAATTTCCTTCAGATTTATGATCACGATTATAATACAGCCTTATTTTTCACAGCTTTATGGTTATTGTTTTCCTCCATCCAACAGACATATCAGAGATAGTAGTCTTATAATGGAATTTGGACACCCTGTTGACAGTTTTCTTCTAGTTCAAAAAGATTTTAAATCTCGTTTAAAGGTTGGAATTTACATAATTTTAAAATCTTTGGGGGATTTAAATTCTTATTGTATATTATTATTATTATTATCATCATCATCATCATCATCATCATCATTATTATTAATTTATTATCATCATTATCTAGAAGGTTTATTAGAACTTGCTAGTTTCCTACATACTAATTTAAATTATTGCTGTCAGCAGTGGCAGCTCGTATAAACTTGGTAAGGAGGGGCTGCAAGCTTTTATATATATATATATATATATATATATATATATATATATATATATATATATATATATATATATATATATATATATATATATATATATATATATATATATATATATATATATATATACATATATATATATATATATTATATATTAGTGATGGAGTGAAGTATCGGTATCGGTATCGGCAAGTATCGGCATATTTTCCGATACTGTATCGGTATCGACCTTTTCAGTATCGGTATCGGCAAATTTTTCGGATAAGAGTAAAGCATCGGTATCGGTAGTAGTATCGGCAAGTATCGGCACATTTTTAGGTATCGATATCGGTAAAAATTTTGGTATCGCTCCATCCCTAAATTATATATAAAATTTCAAACGTACCTTACTTATTCTGGAAAGCTTGCTGATATTCTTATTTAAAAATAAGATTAGTTCTTGCAAAGCTTGCTGATTTTCTTATTTAAAAATAAGATTAGTTCTTCGAGTTTTAGATGTCGAAAAGTTTTCAATTACTTTTTCATTGAAATCTGGTATTTTACAAATTTACAGACCATTTCACTCTCTATTGAAAGCATAGTTAATGCATTCAATCTCTCGTTGCACATGGTACTACGTAAAAAAAATTTTTATTCTCTTCAAAGTCGAGAAACATCTTTCTGCTTCAGACGTCGTCATCGGAGTTGTAATTAAAATTTGTAGTAGTCTGGTGATATTTGAAAATGTTGATCCTAAATTTTCATCGCTTACCATGTCTAAGATTGCAATAAGGGTTCTTGAGTGGTGCATATCTGTTCTTGAATAAAACACGGAGAGTTTTGTTCTCAGGTTTTCTTTTTCCAACATCGGGTAAGCAGCAACAGCTTGATCGAGTGCATCGCTCGGAAAATGTTTCATATATTCATGGAAATTGTCTATTAGAAGAAGTTTACTAGCTTCCAGATGTTTAGTGAAGCTAAACCTCTCTCTACATTGAATCAAAATAACGTCACAAACCTCTTTTGCAGCAATTGATCTATCAGTGTTAAATTTTCTTCTTTTTGGTTCAGAAGGAAACGAAATATTAATATATTCATCCCTTATTTTTTGAATTTCAGAATTAAAAGTTTGTAAATAGTTATTAGCTTTAACTGCATTAATTAATCTTAGATTGAAGCTGAGAAAACATAATGTCAACATGAGGCATTACTTTTGAGAAAAAGTTCAACCAAAATTCGAATTCGAAATCATTCAGAAGTCTCTTAATTAATGCATGCTGCTGCAGATCCAGTTTCTCTTGATTTAGATGCTTCTAATATGCTGCAACATTCAATAATTTGGTCTTTCATCTCCTTAACAGTGTTAACAGTTCTACTCTTGAAATTCCAACGTGTAGAAGATGGTCTCGGAACTCTGCAACCAGCAACATTTTCCAAAGCACTCATTCTTTGAGGGGACCTTGAGAAAAAATTTGGTATTCCAGACAAGCTGTTGAAAAATACTCGAACATTAGTATTTTGTGACGTCGCTTGTTCCAATAATAAGTTTAATTGATGCGCATAACAATGAACAAAGTGAGCATTACTATATGCTTCCTTTATTCTGCTTTGCACGCCTTTGTTTACTCCACTGAGAGCTTGGCTGCACCATCATAGGTTTGAGCAATAAGCTTGTGAGGACTTTCTCCAATCAGAATTTGAAGTTCTCGAAGTAGTATACTTGATAATGCCTCTGCTGTTTGATTAACAGGATTAAAAAATCCCCAAAATCTCTCCACAGGTTTCCCTTGGTGTTCATATCTTAAAACAATTACCATTTGAGTTTTATCGTGAATATCAGTTGTCTCATCACACATAACTAATAAATACTCTGCTTGCTTTACTTCTTCTTTGATCTTATTTTTGCATATTACTAGCATAGATTCTAAAAGCACGTTTTGAATGGATTTAGAAGTTCCTTTAAAAGTAATTGAGCTATTCAAGTGAGCCTTAAAACTGCAGTCCAGTTCACAAGTAAAATCTAAACCTCTAAATACTCCTGAATTTTCAGAAGCCTGAGCTTCATCATGACCTCTAAGGGGGAGTTCATATTTTCCACAAAATTTTATACAGTTGATAATTTTTGATAAAGCATCCCTATTTTTTCTAATTTCTTTATTTTGCTGTGCAATTTAGAGTTCATATGCATTATCCAATTGAGTTGCAATATTCACTTTGCCCATCATATGTAAATCAATCGTGTTATTTTTGTTTGATCGAATTCTGATGTTTCCTAATTTTGTCTTGTAAATACTTCAAGTAAATAGCACGACCTCTACTCCATACTGGACCACCGCCAAACAATATGCACGGGAAACAGAACAATGCATTTTTCTCATCACAGCCGCAAATCCAATTTCATTTTTCATGCACACTACTATGAAAATGACGTGTGAATGTTTTTTTGTTATTATTATTATTTTGCTTAGAAATACTCTGTTCAATAGATAAAATTGGAGTAGGCGTCCCTTTTTCTTCAATATTTATTTTCTCATTGATGGTTAACTGAGAAAATTTTATGTCTTGTAAATATTTAATAGAATTCATATATATATATATATATATATATATATATATATATATATATATATATATATATATATATATATATATATATATATATATATATATATATATATATATATATATGACTGCACTTTAGTCCACACAAATATTACAAAAACTACTAAACGTACATTAAAAATAACATTTTTGGAATCCTCGAAGAATTCTGATAAAGAAAACTATAAAAGATATAAAAAATACAATAAAATATAAAAAAAAATTTGTGTATGACAATTGAGTAAAATTCCGGCATTATTATTATTATTATTATTATTATTATTTAGTTTTCTAATGAACCCATTTCGACCTATTTAACCTTACGGCCGGCGTTGACGTGGTATACAGGCCTAACCTTTAGCTGAACCGTTGCCGTAAGATCATGCCTACGGCCATATAACACATTTAAATTTTTTAAAAAATTTTTTTTTACTTAATCGAAAAATTCATCGTACTGCAAGAGAGAGAGAGAGAGAGATTTACTCAGGAAAAGATGCTGCCACACTTGCGCTGCCAGACAAACGATGTCGTCGAGGCAATTAAAGCACTATAAAGTAAATAAACTTAGTATAATATTTTTTTTTTTAATCCCCAATTTTTCTTTATCAGAATTCTTCAAGGATTTCTAAAATGTTATCCTTTTTAATGCACGTTAAGTAGTTTTTGTAATATTTGTGTGGACTAAAGTCTGGCCATATATATATATATATATATATATATATATATATATATATATATATATATATATATATATATATATATATATATATATATATATATATATATATATATATATATATATATCGAAAAAAAAAAAACTAACTCCAGAAATTTTTCTTTCACAAAAAAAAAACACAAGTGCACGTAACAAGTTACAATAAAAGACTGTTCTTTAGTTTGTTTATATTATTTATGAACTGTACGTGTACTTAAAAGGACAAATCTGGCAACATTCAAATATCTTAATATTCGATATTATTCTCCAAGTTGTCAGAAAGCATTGGAAGGCAAATTAGCAACTTCATAAAAACTGCTATTGAAATTTAGCATTCTGTTTTCCGTAAGTTGTCACATCTGTCTTATTATTTAAAAACTAATAGGTTGGCCTTATTCAGGACTCCGATTTTAGAGCCCATATTTTATATAATGGCGATGCAGTGAAAAAAAATATCGTACATAAAATTTTGCAGTTGCAAAATGCATTTAATCCATATTTTCTTTATTGATTTATACTTTTTATGTATCAAGTTGTTAAAAAATGAATTTAAATCACTTTTCTCTGACAAAAATTTCATATTTATATCAAAATCCTACGCCTGGTATTTTTAATTTGGAGGGGCTGCAGCCCTGGAGCCCATATAGACGAGCCGCCACTGGCTGTCAGTACAGCTAGATAGATTTTAGTAATAAGAAAGCTAAAAGTTTGGCTACTGTGATTTGATATTATATAGTTATAAGACCATATGAAAAGAAGAGAGAATTATTTTCAGGAATTTTAGAAATGCCTGTGCTCACTGATATTTCAAACTAGGAAATAGGTATATTGTGGAGATAGTTGGGAAAAATTTACATTATTAGAGAAATTATCATCAAAGAATCAGTGTAAGCATTATATAAACTTCCAATCTTAGAAAGAAAATAAACAGATTTTTTAAAATTTCACTTAAGAATTACTAGACTTATAAAAGAGAAAGCATAAACAAAATGATTAAATACCAGGTCTGTTAATGTAGGAATTTAGTAAGAAATGGGTGTGAATGAACAGGTAGTTAGATTGTGTTGATGAAGAATAAAGAATTGGATATTTTTTGTTTAAAATGAAAATAAATTTCCAAAATGAACCTTTAAAAAATTGTTATCAGTTTTTAATATTAAAAGAATTTGTTTTTTATAGGAATTCATTTAAAAAAAAAAGTTAAAAATGAAAAAGTTTAAGTTTTTAATAAATCCTTATGAAATATTTTATTGGGATTTCACATATATTTTCTTCCTTCGAAGTTGTTGGATTAAATTATTATGATAAAAAGAGAAAATATTGAGTATATATATATATATATATATATATATATATATATATATATATATATATATATATATATATATATATTATATATATATATATATATATATATATATATATATATATATATATATATATATAATATATATATATATATGGCCAGACCTTATCCACACAAATATTACAAAAACTACTTAACGTGCATTAAAAAGGAAACATTTTAGAAATCCTTGAAGAATTCTGATAAAGAAAAATAGGGGATTAAAAAAAAAAATATTTATTACTAAGTTTATTACTTTATAGTGCTTTATTGCCTCACGACATCGTTCGTCTGGCAACGCAAGTGTGGCAGCATCTTTCCTAGTAAATCTCTCTCTCTCTCTCTAACAAAAAAAAAAAAAAAAAAAAAAAAAAAAAATTTTTTTAAAAAATTAAATGTGTTTATGGCCGTAGGCATGATCTTACGGCAACGGTCAGCTAAAGGTTAGGCCTGTTTACCACGCCAACGCCGGTAGTAAGGTTAAATAGGTCGAAATGGGTTCATTAGAAAACTAAATAATAATAATAATAATAATAATAATAATGCGGAATTTTACTCAATTGTCATACACAAAATTTTTTTTTATATTTATTTATTTTTTATATTCTTTTTATAGTTTTCTTTATCAGAATTCTTCAGGATTCCAAAAATGTTATTTTTAATGTACGTTTAGTAGTTTTTGTAATATTTGTGTGGACTAAAGTGCAGTCATATATATATATATATATAATATAATATATATATATATATATATATATATATATATATATATATATATATATATATATATATATATATATAATTCTATTAAATATTTACAAGACAAAATTTTCTCAGTTAACCATCAATGAGAAAATAAATATTGAAGAAAAAGGGACGCCTACTCCAATTTTATCTATTGAACAGAGTATTTCTAAGCAAAATAATGATAATAATAACAAAAAAACATTCACACTTCATTTTCATAGTAGTGTGCATGAAAAATGAAATTGGATTTGCGGCTGTGATGAGAAAAATGCATTGTTCTGTTTCCCGTGCATATTGTTTGGCGGTGATCCAGTATGGACTAGAGGTGGTGTTATTTACTTGAAGTATTTACAAGACAAAATTAGGAAACATCAGAATTCGATCAAACAAAAATAACACGATTGATTTACATATGATGGGCAAAGTGAATATTGCAACTCAATTGGATAATGCATATGAACTCTAAATTGCACAGCATAATAAAGAAATTAGAAAAAATAGGGATGCTTTATCAAAAACTATCAACTGTATAAAATTTTGTGGAAAATATGAACTCCCCCTTAGAGGTCATGATGAAGCTCAGGCTTCTGAAAATTCAGGAGTATTTAGAGGTTTAGATTTTACTTGTGAACTGGACTGCAGTTTTAAGGCTCACTTGAATAGCTCAATTACTTTTAAAGGAACTTCTAAATCCATTCAAAACGTGCTTTTAGAATCTATGCTAGTAATATGCAAAAATAAGATCAAAGAAGAAGTAAAGCAAGCAGAGTATTTATTAGTTATGTGTGATGAGACAACTGATATTCACGATAGAACTCAAATGGTAATTGTTTTAAGATATGAACACCAAGGGAAACCTGTAGAGAGATTTGGGGGATTTTTTAATCCTGTCACTCATGCAGCAGAGACATTAGCAAGTATACTACTTCGAGAACTTCAATTTCTGATTAGAGAAAGTCCTCACAAGCTTATTGCTCAAACCTATGATGGTGCAGCAACTCTCAGTGGAGCAAACAAAGGCGTGCAAAGCAGAATAAAGGAAGCATATAGTAATGCTCACTTTGTTCATTGTTATGCGCATCAATTAAACTTATTATTGGAACAAGCGACGCCACAAAATACTAATGTTCGAGTATTTTTCAACAGCTTGTCTGGAATA
>SEYY01013253.1:20000-32138 GCA_009176605.1 Armadillidium nasatum
GATCGGTGGATACAAAAATATTGTCGTCTCAGTATATATTGTTCTACACAGCAAGAAATTCAATTCTGATATTTATAAAAGTCTGTATTACTCTGCTAAACATAGACTCAGGAAGAAAGATATAACTTTTATTGCTCCTTTGCCAATATGAGTGTGCATTGGAAAGATATTTTCTTTTCTTTGACATAGGAAATTTCTAATATCCCCCTATAGATACAGTATATACAGACAAGTAGGATCTTATGAATTTGGTAAGTTAGTGATTTGAAAAAACATAAAAGAGTGCAACTTTGGAATCAGAATATAGTACTGTTCTCTGCAGAGTACGGTATTCTATTGGAAATACTGATAGAACACCTATTATAATGAAAATATTATTGAGAGGAAACATATTTTTCAGCCAATTCTTAAAGGAAAAAAAAAAAAAAAACTTTAATTGGGCTTTGGCAGTTCGCCACTCTAATGCTAGCTTAAGATTAACAAAGTTCTACCAAAAGTCAATTACTGTTAAATTTAATGAAAAAGAAAGTATTAGGTGGTAAGGAAATATTGTTTTATTATAAAATATTTTTTATATGTCTAAAGGCAAATTTTCTGATAAATAAAATTATTTCATTTAAAAATAAAAATGATTATACATACAGTAAATATAAATAATTTAAAACCTATCCAAAATCTAAGAAAAACATGGCAAAATATAATTTTCAATAGGGTATATATAAGAGAAATATTTCAGATGAATCTCTCTATTGTCCAACCTAACCAGGTGAAAGGGTTTGGTTAAATCAGAGTACAGTAAACATGCTAGCTACTCTTTTTTTTATCTTCATTTACTATTAATGAAAAATAAATTCCCTAATGTTAAGCATAGTACCTAGACAGGACTTTTCATAACATAAGAGGAAATGGATGAAAGTATGTTACCCACCAGAGCCAGAGTTAAAGATATTGTGGACAAAATAAGACTAGGTGATTAAGGATACAAACGTGGATGTACATGTGATAGTGCATGTGGGTACAAATAATATAGGTCATAAAAGGTCAGAGGAACTAATTGCAAGTTAAAAGAAGTTGGTTCATTGAATGAAGTAAGTGGTGGAGATGCATGCAGGGTTGGTTGGGAAAAAAACTTTTTGAACCTTTTTCCAGTTTTTTTCTGTGAAAAACTGAGAAAAACTTGGAAAAACATCAATGATAAAATTAGAGCAACTTTTACTCCTCAAATATGGGTACTATTATCACACTTTGGGTATTTAACTTACTACTTGTCTGATACATTGAATTAGATAATGAATATTAGCTGATTAAGCAATAAATTTCTAATACTGTTTAATTATATCAAGCTAACATTATATTTAAGTGATTAAACAATAAAATTATATGATTTGGAAAGTTGACAGACTAATACACAATACAGAATGTACAGTAGCCTGTAGTTTCTTTATAAATTTTTTTTGTCCTGTTCTTTATTGGGTAATGTTTATTTATTTATTTATTTTTTTTTACAAAACTGTGTCAGTATAATGAAGTAATATACTAATTGTAGTATTTTGTAAATTAGTAAGTTTTGCCGTATTGTACTTTACCATAATACTGTTAGTCTATTGCTGCATGATATTGACACACTTTGTATTAAAAATAAAAAAATAATATTAAACCCATAATAAACAGGACAAAAAAAAAATTTTTTTTTTTTTTTTTTTTTTTATATAGAAATTAACGCTAGGATAGCTAGTAACTACAGCATACAGACTACTGTACAGTCTGTACTACATACAATTAGAACCGACCAGGACCCCAGCTAAAAATCAGGGAAAAACCAGGGGTTTGCCTACTTGGGTTAAAATGGCAAATTATCAAAAAAAAATTTTTAATTTTCAGCTGATTCTCCTGAAATTTTCAGTGTAAATTGTTTTTTTCCTAGTGAAAAAAGTACATTTCCAGCATTTTCCTGAAATCTGTTCACACCAATGCAAGAAATTGTGGGTAAGATTATTCAGTTAAATTTTCAGCTCATGTGGACCAGTGGTTTGACCCAGCTATTCATTTTTTTTCAAACTTTAAAATCTTTATAGACCCAGAAAAATGCTCAAAAATCAACTCAGAACTTTGGAAAAAATGCATATACCCTGAAAATTTCAGCTGTCAAATAATAAAATTCTTTTTAAACAAAATATAAGAAAATTAGATTTTTTTTCTTGTTTTTTTCAATATTTCTTTTTTCTTTTCTGTTTCTTTTGACTGCTCCTTTTCTGCTAGTAAATGTTCATCTTTGTGTTTTGATCTTAGATGCCCTCATAAAGATTTGGTTGAAAATTTTTTACTTGTGACACCTGGAGGTCTTCATCTAATTTTCTGACTGCAAATGTTACATTTAGCTATTCTGAGCCTATCCTGAAACTTTGTAAAGTACGCCAATACTGCAGAAGCTGATCTTTTAGCCATATTGACTGAAAGTATAAACAAAATAATTTTGAAATAATGTAGTTAAATGATACAAGTTTGATACATAACAATAAAATAACAATGATATGCATAAATACAGGTTATATTGATAATTTTATCTTATATTTTTTTAAACTTTACCTTAGGTTTTTACCTAGGTAAACTTGTTGCATCACTATTATAAATTATAAAAAAATTATTTTGTACTTTTTAAAATTTTTATTACATAAAATCTGTAATTTTCTAAAATATATTTGGGAGAAAATACAAATAATCATTAATTTAAGTGAATGTTGGCTATTCTTCTCCTTCCTTACAATTAAATAAACCTCAATTAAATTTATATATAATTTTCTTAACCTAAAATTTCAGTGCTTTTGACCTCTTTGCAAATTTTAGGAGACACTAGCCAGAACCCCGGCAAAATTCCAATCCTGGTCAGTCCCTATGTACAAGTCTATTAACTTGTCAAGTCATATAATAATATTATTTAATCACCTAAATATATTAGCTTCCATTATAATAATAGTACCCAAATTTGATGAGTAAAAGTTGCTCTAATTTTATCTTAGAGGTTTTTCCCAGTTTATTCAAAGACTTTTTCTGAGGAAACTAAGGTGGTAAAAACTATCCTTACCAAACCCTGTTGTTGATAGTAACTTCCTAGTTTTTATTGCTTGTATTAGTTTTATAATTATTTTTTATTTGACTGGGACAGTCTCGATAGGATAGGCCCGTGTGGCTTGTCTCTATTTTTCTAATGTACTACATCACTGATCTGTAAGTTCTGAGACAGCAGTAAGTTTACCGTTTATCAATTAAACGTGCTATTCATCTGCTAAGACATCAATACAAAATACCATTGAAGTTTAACAATCATGGAACAAGGTCCATTAATTATTTGTTATTCCCAAGTTATATTACCAATAATCTTGAATTTTCACCATAGTATATAAGCACTAGTCGCAAATTTGACCGACATGACTTCCTGGGTTCATTAAACACTGAAAAGCTTTGAATCTGTTCACTGGTGGAATACCCATAGTATATAGATTTTACCGTGGAATACCATTCAAAGTAATTTGGGGATTCTCAAAAGCTATCAATTCCACTGAAAATCAATCCTTTGCAATCATATCCTGAAAAAATATTTTTAGCACACTACAACAGTTAACGAAAAACAGCTATTAGGGGAATTCATACAGGGCAAATGAGCAGTTATTTTATAGCTATCCTCTTCCAATTTCACCATGGATTGATAAAAACATTGATAACCTGAGTCCTAACAATTTAAGAAAAAATTAAGCAGTAAAAAGCTGTATGACACTACTGAGACTGTCAAAGTTAAACACAGAGAACATTAAAGCTCTTTAAATGGCACTTTAGATTAATTGTGAGTTGTTCACTATAACAAAAGTTTACCTCATTGTCATTAACACGTACGTAATATTGCAACTAAAGATAGTTTATTAACATAAATCAATATGTTTCACTTATTCATAATTTATCTGATGACGATTTATACGTTTAAATTATTATGTAACTGAATTCCATAGGCGGATTTCTGGAAAAGTTCTTGCGGGGGCTTAGTCTCCAGGTACGATATAATATATATATATATATATATATATATATATAATATATATATATATATATATATATATATATATATATATATATATATATATATATATATATATATATATATATATATATATATATATATATATATATATATATATATATATATGCGTGTGTGTATGTGTGTGTGCCTGTTGCAAGTGTATGTGAGTGTAAGAATTAAATAACAAAAATCAATGAAAATTAAAAATTTCAATCACTTACCGGTCTGCTATTTTATAGACAAAGAAGTTATCGTTGTTGCTTCTCAAGATATACTTTCAACGCGTCATCTAATGGAATCGTCTTCACCAGAGCGTTTTCGATATGAAACACTGACATGTTGCCAAAGTGTTTTTGAGTCATTTTTGTTAGGAGACATGTCTTTATTCACCTCATAGCCAGGAATCATCTCTCAGCGGAGCAGGTCACTGGCAGGGTCATGCAAACTTGTAGAAGTTTGTATAGGCTTCGAAATGTCTCCTAGTTTACCAAACAGCTGATTTTCTTTATGAGGCTTATGCCCTTCCTTACTTCAAGGTGAGGTTTTAAGCAATTCGAAGCTTCTGTCATTTCTGCTTTTAAAATGTTTTAATAGATAGAAAACAAAGGGCCATATTGTTGAACGAGTATTTTACTTTCTTTGAAGTGTAATGCAATGAATTCGTCAACTGCACAGGTCATTTCTAAGCTCTCCGAGCTGAATCTTTCTTTAAGATGACCAATGACGGCATCCAAAATTTGAAAATATGAGACCACCTATCAATATTCTTTTACTCGAACTGGGGCAAAAAAAAAAAAAAAAAAAAAAAAAACTCTATCCACTTCCATATATATAAATTTAATAGATGAGACTCTCCAGTGGGAAACAACCGACACGAAAAACAAAATACGGCATCTTTTTCCACACTATACTCAAGTCAACTAAAGTTTTTATAATATTGTTTTTAGAAGGCCCGCTTTAGGACTCGAAAAGAGAGAAGGAAAACCGACCGTTTAGGTTGAAGAGGTCCTGTTTTGAGATCATCTAAATCTGTGATTTGGCTATTTGCGCTAGTTTTGAACCAGGTAATGAAGTCTTAATGTATTGTGAGCATGGGTGCCTTCTGATGAAGATGAAGGGTCAATGACATTAGCCGTAGATTCCGAAACATTAACATTTTCAGATGTGGTATACTGGGCCGAAACAGAAAGCTTGTCTTAATCCCATATTATTACCAGTACCGGTATCGGCTTTATCGGTATATTTATCTTTCCTCTCAAGTGTTCTTTTCAAAAAAAAAAAAATAAAAAAAAAAAAAATAAATAAATAAATAAATAAATAAATAAAATAAAATAACGAATGTCTGAAACTTTTTCCATTTTATACACGCATAAATACAGCAATATGGACTGATATATATATATATATATATATATATATATATATATATATATATATATATATATATATATATATATATATATATATATATATATATATATATATATATATATATATATATATATATATATATATATATATATATATATATATATATATATATATATATATATATATATATATATATATATATATATATATATATATATATATATATATATATATATATATATATATATATATGTGTGTGTGTGTGTGTGTGTGTGTGTGTGTGTGTGTGTGTGTGTGTGTGTGTGTGTGTGTGTGTGTGTGTGTGTGTGTGTGTGTGTGTGTGTGTGTATTATATTATATAATTATATAATAATAATATATATTATATATATATATATATATATATATATATATATATATATATATATATATATATATATATATATATATATATATATATATATATATATATATATATATATATATATATGCTATTAATTTCATAACTTAATAATGAAGGAAATTTCCACTCGAGTCTCGCAATTGGTGGTGGTGGTGTGGGGCCCCCCTCACACCACCACCACCAATTGACCCTTGGTTTGGGTGCTAAGTCTCCAAAGCCCCACTTTAAATCCACCTATGCTGAGTTTGTATCCAGTCGAGTGAATGTCAGCCCTGAATAAATGTTTATAACGACTTACAGCTGAATAATGCTAGTTCATTACGTTTTTGATCTGAAAAAAAGGAAATTAGCTTAAATGAAATAGCAATCCTGGACTTACCATTGCGGTTTTCCAAAGAAATTATTCTCTCTTTGACGATTTCTGACTTATATTTTAACAATTAGAACTTATTAGATGTATATATTTTAGTAGAAGTCAATTGAAAGGATAGTAAAAAAAAAAGAGGTGAATAAGGATAATATAGTACCTCATACCATTTAATTCTAAACTTTGAATACTTGCAACGAACAAGTTAAAAAAAATTACGTTTTATAAAATGTCTAACGTGTTGACAGTAATTTGAAAAAGCGATTATTTGAAAACCGGCACATTGTCTAGGTGCCAAACAGTTAAGAGTGGCATATCGACACAAAAAACAAACCAACTTTATAAAACCTTGTGAAGGAGAATTTTAATATAATTTCTCGAAAAGAAAGCTTAAAATATATATAATATATACACTAGATAAAAAGTGAAAGTATATAAACAGTTTTTATATCCTCCCACTGAAGAGTTGCAATGAGCAGTATCATTGCAATTACTAAAATTAATAAAACACTACAAATAAGATAAATTCCTGTGAAGGAATTCATGACACTTGACAGCAGCATGTCTAAGTGGTCTTTCTCTGATTGACATTGTCTGAGGTTGAGTCTTGAGAGATTTAAGCTGAGAAGGTAAATTTATACCTGAAGTTGAAGGCTGAACATCTGGGACAGCACTATTACCATTATCTTGAACTGAATTTAAAGGTGAGGGATCATTTTGATCTGAAGTCCTCATCTTTCTTGACTGTCTGCAAACTCTGCATTAGATAAGTCATGGCAGATTTGATCATCAGCTTCACCACTGGTTACAGAATGAGTGATAGACAGCTCTAAAGGGTACAGATGGCAAATTGAATGATGACATGTTTGTCCATCTCCCCTTTTAACCAAAACACTTCTAATCTTATTATCATGACCAACGATAACATCCAAAACTCTGCCCAAAAGCCAGAAGGGTCTTGGCTTATTGGGTGTCTGAATCAAAACGATGTCTCCTACCTTTATTCTGTTGGTCCATTCTGACTGGTAGAGATTTCTGCTTGTTTGGCGTAAATTTAATAGATAAGACTCATATCCATAATTGCTTAAAGGTTTCTAATACTTTTCCTTGAGTACTTAGAGATATGGATAGGTATTGCTGTGAGGGGGGAAGCTGTTTCCATATAGTTAAGGAAACTTCATTGAATATAAGTTTGAGTTGCCATAAGGCTTTAAAAGGAGTTTGGAGAAATGATTTCCAATTCATTTTCTGATGACCTATAAGTCAAAGGTCTTGAATTAACAACATTAATAATATTTGAAATAGTTGTTAACAATTGATAGTAAGTTAAGGTTGCTTTACCTATAGTTTTATATAGACATCCCTTAACCACTCGTATCATTCTTTCCCAAACTGAGCCTACCCAACTACTGTACAGAGGAATCTTATAATGTTTGATGTTGTTCATGCGCATATGCTCAGAGAACATGTCTGAAGACAAGGATTCTAACAATATATCTCCTCCTTGTTTGAAAGTTCTGGCATTATCTGAATACAAACTGGAAGGTATGCCATATATATTGGTGAACCGTTGAAAAGAAAGACTAAGACATATCTGGAAGAACATCAATGTGAATAGCCCGAATATTAAGGCATGTGTAAATTAATAAATACATTTTTCTGAGTTCTTTATTATCATCCTCTACAAAGAGGTGTCCAGTGAAATCAACACCTGTATGCTCATACGCACACAAAATTCACCCTATGGGTTTATTTTGGGATATTTGAAAGGAATGCATGCAATGAAATTTTCACAGAATGAGATACATTCAGATAATAATGCTCATATCATAATTGCTTAAAGGTTTCTAGTACTTTTCCTTGAGTACTTAGAGATATGGATAGGTATTGCTGTGAGGGGGGAAGCTGTTTCCATATAGGTAAGGAAACTTCATTGAATATAAGTTTTGAGTTGCCATAAGGCTTTAAAAAGGAGTTTGGAGAAATGATTTCCAATTCATTTTCTGATGACCTATAAGTCAAAGGTCTTGAATTAACAACATTAATAATATTTGAAATAGTTGTTAACAATTGATAGTAAGTTAAGGTTGCTTTACCTATAGTTTTATATAGACATCCCTTAACCACTCGTATCATTCTTTCCCAAACTGAGCCTACCCAACTACTGTACAGAGGAATCTTATAATGTTTGATGTTGTTCATGCGCATATGCTCAGAGAACATGTCTGAAGACAAGGATTCTAACAATATATCTCCTCCTTGTTTGAAAGTTCTGGCATTATCTGAATACAAACTGGAAGGTATGCCATATATATTGGTGAACCGTTGAAACGAAAGTAAGAATGACTCAGCAGACATATCTGGGAGAACATCAATGTGAATAGCCCTAATATTAAGGCATGTGTAAATTAATAAATACATTTTTCTGAGTTCTTTATTATCATCCTCTACAAAGAGGTGTCCAGTGAAGTCAACACCAGTATGCTCAAAAGGACGCACAAAATTCACCCTATGGTGAGGAAGGTTTGTCATTTTGGGATATTTAAAGGGAATGCTATTAAATTTTTTGCAGATGATACATTCAGACAAAACATTTTTCACAGCTTGTCTGGCCTTGGCAATCCAGAAACCATGAGATCTGATAAAATTGATGGTAGCTTGAACACCTAAATGCTGACATCTAGCATGAAAATCTCTAATTATCAATTTAGTGAGGTGGTGGTTCTTGCCAAGAAGAACTGGATTTATCACATCATAGTTATACAGCAAAGTTTTAGCTATTCTCCCTCTAGACCTGAGAATGCCATTATCATCAATAAATAAATTGAGTTGATTAACTATTAATGGAATTTCATCCTTTTTAGGATTCTTTAGGAATGAGATTTCCTTTGAAAAACATTGCTGCTGCATTTGCTTCAACCAATAGAGTTGGGCTCTTCTATCACTATTTTCATCAAGCCCTTTACTCCTACTAATGAACTTGAAGATATTAGAAGTTACCCTATAAAGTTTATGTATACTGGAATAATCCTCTAAGGGTAACAATGATTGTGTAACATCCACAGACAAATGACATTGTAAAGTCTTTTCCTTATTGGCCTCCGACAAACATTTAAGTTTACTAACCGGCCACTGCGACTGATTTTGAAGTATCCAGGATGGACCCTTAAGCCATAATGGCAACTTAGTAAGAAAAGTAGAGGTTGAAACACCTCTGGTAATTAAATCTGCAGGATTTTCAGAAGTATTGATATAAGCGTAGGAAATAGATACTTTGAACTCTTGTTCTACTTGTTTTTTGATCAAAGAAATTTCCTTGAGTCTGTTGTTTACAAAAACATTTTTATTTTTGGCTCTTCCAGATAATAACCATGAAAGAACAATTTGAGCATCTACAAAAACTTTTATGTTTTTGAACTGAACATCAGAAAATTCTGATAATATTGACTTAATACATTTAAAAAATAGAAAAACAGACAATAATTCTAAAGAGGGCAGAGCCCTTGATTTGAGGGGAGCTACTTTGGCCTTCGAAAATATTAAATTTGAACTTTTACCTATGCTATAAACAGCAAAACCATAGCAAGACGTTGATGCATCACAAAATATGAACAAAGAATTTGAAGTTGAAGGTAAAAAAGCACATCTTTCGATTTCAATATTTTTGAGTTCATTTAACTCTGAACAGAGAAGGGACCAAGAGGATAAAACATCTGAAGGGACCTTCTCATCCCAATCTAGACCCAATTGCCATAAATTCCTGATTAACAACCGGCCCTTTAACGTTACAGGCAAAAAAAGATTGAGGGGATCAAAAATTTTAGAAACAGCAGATAACAATAACCTTTTAGTATCTGCTCTTTCATTCACTGAAAAACTTGCCAGTTTTAATTTATCTGAATGGGGATTATAAAGGTAACCCAGCACCTTATCTTCTGCTTCTTGATGCTGTATTATTCTACCATCTTCTTGCATTACACTTCTTAATTGCTCATCATTTGAGTCCCAACTTCTAAGATGGAACCCACCAGCTTCCATTCTTTTGTTACATTCATGATAAAGTTCTTTTAAACATTGAGGGTCATTGCCACTAAAGATCAGGTTGTCAACAAAAAAAATTATTTGATAAAATTTGAGTACATTCATCATCTGGGTATGACTGAGCATGATGTTTGATGATGTAGTTGAGAATGAATGGGGAGGAAGTAAAACCAAACACAATTGTTGAATACCGATACGCCTTTAATTGTCCATTATTTTTCCAGAAGAAACAGAAGCGATTGCGATCTTCCATAGATTTTAATTTGATCTGAAGGAAGGCCTGCTTTATGTCAGATAACATAACAAACTGATTTGACCTAAACCTAAATAAATGTCCTAATAAGGAAGTCATTAGATCCAGCCCAGTATATGCTGCTTCATTTATAGATGGGAGTGAATTTACTTTAAGTGAGCAATTGAATACAGGCCTGACTTTCGTAGAAACTTGTTCTTCAGTTTTGATAACAGGCCTGTGAGGAATCCAAATATAGTTCTTATATTCAGAGGGAGACACCCTAAATTCTTCAATAATGCCTTCAGCCAACTGTTGCTCAAACACATCATTATAGGCTTCAATTAAATTTTTTCTTTTTAAATTTTCATGAACCCTGTTAAGTACTGAGAGAGCTATATTATGATTAGAAGGCAGTAAAGATACTTTTTCCTCTATCCAAGGAAGATTAATGTGGTATTTTCCATCTTTGAATTCTATACCTTCTCTGAATTTTTCAATCTGTATCAGATCAAATTCAGATTTATTATTCATATTTTCAATGCCTAATGATTCTATTTTGAACATATTTTCTAAACCCTGTTCTACTTCAGAATCTGTTAAAATGTGACTTAGAGGACTAAAATATGAATGAACAGGATTTAATAACAGAATTAACCAATGTTTGATTTGTTTTTATTTGATTTTCATTTTGTATGTCTGAAGAGTGTTCAGGAAATTTAACTTGATTATGATATAAAAAATTTGTAACATTCCCAAATGGGATGATAGACCCATCCTTCAATTTGAAAGCTGATCCACTCATGCATTTAACTAGTTCCAGCATAGGGAAAAACTCTATTAAATCTGTGCCCAATAAGGCATCCAATTCAAAAAATGAGTTGTTGATTTCTTTAAACCCATCATCAGCTAATTTGTAAGATTTATTCTTTAAATTTTGGATTGCAGTATCCATAAAATTGACCTCATATTTTAATTGAAGATCCTCATCTATCAAAAGAGGTAGTGGAAAGCAAAATTTATCAATGTGCACATCAAGTGAAATTTCTTTTAAAATGCGAGTACTAACACCTAAATAAGTTCTAATATTATAACTTGTACCTTGTTGATTTTCCATACATATGTCAAGTTTATCTAGCACCTTCTTTGAAAGGTAAGTACGTTGTGACCCAGAGTCTAAAAGGCATCGGATGGATGTCGATTTTTGACCTTTACCCACCTTCAAAGTTATAGTAGGTAATAAATATAATTTATTAATTCCTTGGCTTAAGCACATATGATTTTGTAGTGCTTGGGGCTGCATATTGCATAATGCAGTGATATGATTTTTCCTACTGCAAACCTGGCAATTAAAGGACAGGTTATCATTTAAACCAGGACACTGGTCTGCAGAGTGTTTTGAGCTTGAGCATCTACTACACAGTTTGATTTCATTACACCTCTTTACTCTTGAATCGTAAGGTTTTATAAACATTACAATTTGTCATGACATGGCCTTGAGAAGAACAAAATTTGCACAATTTAGAAGAGTTTTTTGAAATATAACCAGCGGTATCACCACTACATGTAGAATCACTTTTATGCATATTACTAACATTGGTTTTAAAATTTTGTAATGATGCAAAGGAATTATTTTTTTCATATGGTCTTGATGT
>SEYY01013254.1:0-5000 GCA_009176605.1 Armadillidium nasatum
TTTTAGAGAAGGAAGAGGGTGTATGGATCAGGTTTTTACTTTAAGAATGATTGAAGAAAAAAAGAGAGAAAAAGGGAAGGATGTGTATATGTGTTTTATGGACTTAGAGAAAGCATATGATAGTGTGGATAGGAATAAACTGTGGGAGGTTTTGAGGGAGTATGAAATTGAGGAGAAAGTAATTGAGGGCATTAGATCACTTTATAGGAATAGTAGAGCGTGTGTGAGAATAAATAGAATGGAAACGAATTTTTTTGAGGTGAATAATGGCTTTGAGACAGGGTTGTGTTATGTCTCCGGGTTTATTTAATTTATTTATAGATAAAGTGGTGAGGATGATGGAAAGAGAAGGTAAAGGGGTGAGAATGAATGGGATCATCAAGATATATGGAATGTGAATGTGTTATTATATGCGGATGATGTTGTACTTTTGTCTGAGTCACAAGGGGGTTTAAAAGTTTTCGTGGATGAGTTTGTAAAATGTTGTGATGAGTTAGGTTTACGAGTGAACGCAGGAAAGAGTAAAGTGTTATGGATGAAAAATGGGGAGAGTGTAGATAGGGTTGTAGGTGGGGGAGATGAAATGCTAATTAATGTGGGGAGGGAAAGATTGGAATGGGTTAATTCTTTTAAATATCTGGGTGTGAATTTTGAGGGGGGTGATGTTTGTGAGGGTGACGAAGTTGGATATAGAATAAGAGAGGGGGAGAAAGTTTTGGGAGGCTTGAGGGATATTTGGAAGAGAGGAAGGTTGACAAGAGAAGTGAAGAAGAAAATGTTTGCGGGATGTTGTGTTCCGGTTGTTATGTATGGAAGCGAGGTGTGGAGGTTAAATGCGAGAAAAAGAAAAAAGGTAGAAGTTTTCGAAATGAAAGGTCTGAGAGCGATATGTGGTGTAAGTAGAAGAGATAGAGTTAGGAATGTGAGAATAAAGGAGCAATGTGCTTGGGGAAGGAGTATGGTTGAGAGAGAGCTGAGCAGAACATGCTGAGGTGGTTTGGGCATGTTTGTAGGAAGAATGATGAGAGATTAGCTAAAAAGGTGTTTATATCGGAAGTTGAAGGTGTAAGAGGGAGGGGGAGACCTAGGGGAGGTTGGATAAGTGGGGTCAAGGACTTATTGAGGGATAGGGGGTTGGGATGGGAGGAGGGTTTGCGGTTGACGGAGGACAGGAATGAATGGAAAAGATTGGTGAGGGGATGAATGCTGTTAAGTTGTGACTTCTGGTAGTCAACACCCCACGTTTGTGGGAAAAGTTGTGAGTATAATATATATATATATATATATATATATATATATATATATATATATATATATATATATATATATATATATATATATATATATATATATATATATTATATATATATATATATATATATATATATATATATATATATATATATATATATATATATATATATATATATATATATATATATATATATATATATATATAATATATATATATATATATATATATATATATATATAATATATATATATATATATATATATATTATATTATATTATTATATTATATTATTATATATTAATATATAATATATATATATATATATATATATATATATATATATATATATATATATATATATATATATATATATATATATATATATATATATATATATATATATATATATATATATATATATATATATTATATATATATATATATATATATATATATATATATATATATATATATATATATATATATATATATATATAATATATATATATATATATATATATATATATATATATATATATATATATATATATATATATATATATATATATATATATATATATATATATATATATATATATATATATATATATATATATATATATATATATATATATATATATATATATATATATATATATATTATCTCTCTACTTCAACCTTCTCTTCTTGCTGGAAACGTGCGCTCATTCAGGCTATGTCGAAGAAGGGGGACCCCTCTCAACCCTTCAACTACCGTCCTATTTCTTTGAACTCCGTTCTCTCTAAAGTTTTCGAATTTATCCTTAACAGGATGATTTGGAAACGTCTCAATTCTTCTAACCTTATCTCAGATCTCCAGTATGGCTTTCGTAAGAAACGCTCTACGGGTGATCTTCTTTCCCTTCTCTCTGACTCTTGGTCCTACGCTCTTCGGCATTTCGGTGAATCTTTTGCTGTAGCGCTGGACATATCGAAAACCTTCGATAGAGTCTGGCACAAAGCTTTGATTTTTAAACTTCCTCTTTCGGTATCTATCCTTCTCTCTGTGATCTTCTCTCTAATTTCCTTTCCTGTTGTTCTATAGCTGCTGTTGTAGACGGCCATCGTTCTTCCTTTAAGTTTATTAATAGTGGTCTTCCTCCGGGTTTCTGTCCTGTCCAAACACTTTTTCTATTTTTCATTAATGACCTTCTCTCTATTACCTCATCTCCTATCCAATCCTATGCTGATCACTCCACCCTTCATTATTCCTTCCAGTTTGAAAAACGTCCCACCCAACAGCAGTTGATAGACTCGAGAAGGGTAGCCTCTGATCTTTTCACTTATTTCAAATTGGTGCAGAGAAAACATGGTTGTTTTTAATGCCTCAAAAACTCAATTTCTTCATCTCTCCACTCGACACAATCTTCCACACAACTATGATATCTTCTTCGAAAACACACAACTCAAGCCTTCCTTTGTTCTTAATATTCTTGGTGTTTCTTTTTCTCGTGATCTTTCTTGGAAAGATCACTTTACTTCTCTTTCTAAACAAGCTTCTAAGAGGAAAGGTGTTCTGAGGCGCCTTCAGAATTACTTCACGCCACCCTAGTTGCTTGTTCTGTATAGGGGTGCTGTTCTACCCTGCATGGAGTACGCTTCGCACATCTGGGGTGCTTCCACACTCACGGCTCTCCTAGAGAAGGTGGAGTCTAGGGCATTTCGTCTCATCAACTCTCCTGCTCTTACTAACCCTCTTCAATGTCTTTCTGCCCGTCGAATTGTTGCGTCACTCTCTCTTTACTCTCGCTATTACAACGGACACTGCTCTTCTGAACTCTCTCGTCGCATACCTCCTCCATTGAGAAGACTCGTACGACACGCCTTTCTACACAGAGTCTTATCCTTTCCCTGTCCAACTCTCCGACCCCAGACTTAACCGCTATGCTCAATCTTACATATACTCTACTGGTAAAGTCTGGAACACACTCCCCTCATCTGTTTTCCCAACTTCCTTTGACTTACATACTTTCAAACGCCGTTTATCTGGACACATCGGCCAACATCGGCCTGAATAGCATTTTCCCAACTCCGGTGGAATTCAATAGGCCTCCGGCCTTTGCCCACCGGATTATATAATATATATATATATATATATATATATATATATATATATATATATATATATATATATATATATATATATATATATATATATATATATATATATATATATTATAAAATTAATTGTGTTTCCTGTGGTGTGCAAAGGCTGAAGGCCTACCAGTTTCCACCAGAGTTGGGAAATTGTCGGAAATCTGATCACTAATGGCCGACGTGACCCAATATACGGTGTTTAAAAGTGTGTGACGAAGAAAAGAGTTTTTGGTGTCTCGAAGAATAGATTTAGCACGATTCCGGGATGAAATATAAATCGAATGAGTTACATGAGTTTGAAGATAACGGAAGACAGCATCTCTTCGGAAAAAGCGAAAATACAAGTGAAGTTAAACAAAGGTTTGTTAGGTTTAGTAGAAGTGAAGTATATAGAATGTACACCTCCATGCCAGAGAGAATCACTTCTGTTATGCTCACAGTACACTCCGAGGGACCCTTCCAAGGAAACAGTAATCCTTCCATGGGAAATCAGTAAAGTACAACCGCACAGGTCAGACCAGTTAGCAGCACCGGTGACAGAAACCTCTCCTAGCCAAAGACGGGGGTAGTTCTTGCGGAGACTTGAAAAGACAGAACAAGATTCGGAGATAAGGTGATCGGATGAATGCAGAAGAAGAAAGGGTTTAACATTATAAGGAGAAGGATAAGAGGTTAAGAAAAGATCAAATAAGTTGGGTTTGTCACCAAAACGCTCTGGGATACTGGTACAGAGTTGCAGATCTACTCTTGGTTGCTCTGGATAGAAAAGTTGTAGGCGAGTTCATCATCTGGATCATGAGAACTAGATGAAAGCCAATGGCAGTGGTGAACTTTGAAATCACGTAAAATGATGATTTCGGAGAAAGGAGAATAATAAAGAATGTGCCCTATTTTAGAGGGGTGAAATGGGAAATTAAATGGGAAAATGGGGTGAAGAAGTTGTGGGAGCATAGACACTCCATGATGAGACGAGGGTACACCAAAAACCCTCTGAGAAGGTGATATGCGAAAAGAAACAAATCAAAAGGCAACGGAGTAAAACGGAATGGTCTAGCAAATCCTATCACTCTGAAGGTTATGCCCAATGAGGGGTACTTGCATCTCTTCGTACGGAGCTACTCCCTCCCCCTATAAATAAATAATATATATATATGTATATATATATATATATATATATATATATATATATATATATATATATATATATATATATATATATATATATATATATATATATATATATATATATATATATATATATATATATATATATATATATATATATATATATATATATATATATATATATATATATATATATATATATAATATATATAATATATAAATAATGCGAATACATTAGTGGAACTTTTTTTTTTACCATTCGTTAAGCAACTGTTTCAAAAGGGGTGAGCGGAATAATTAAAAATGAATTCATTAACATAAAAGCGATATACGGCTTATCAACTTCATGACACGCTATTTGCATGAAATATTCAAACTGCTACCCGACTTTCAAAAAGATACAACACTTTTTCATATATATATATATATATATATATATATATATATATATATATATATATATATATATATATATATATATATA
>SEYY01013255.1:0-27315 GCA_009176605.1 Armadillidium nasatum
CAAGTGCAAATGAAGTAGTGCCACTCACTCCCAACGATTTTTTGAAGCCTCTTGCAAAGACTGCCATGGCTTTGCCAGGAGCTGGTTCAGAGAACCAGTTCTGGGATTCATCTTCAGCTCAAAGAAAGCTTATGAAATCTTTGAAGTATTCTTCGGAGAAGTTCGAAGAATTTCGTACCCGCTGGTATAGCGAGTATATTCTTAGTCTGAGAGAGACCAGTAGAGATCTCTATCAGACGAAATGGGATAATCTCATCAAAAAGGATGATGTTATTCTTATTAAGAGTCCAGTAAAGGATCGTCCCTACTGGCAAATGGGGGTGGTTCATGAATTACTGTACGGAGATGACCAAAAGGTCAGATCTGTATATGTGAGGACTCAAGGAGGGCAAGTCAATTTGTATCCAGTTAAGCATTTGTACCCTCTGGAGCTATCCCTGACTCACAGTGGTTCTAAACCAACTTCTTCAGATAGTAAAACTGTCATCCCTTCAGATAGTCCATCAGTTAATCTTCCTGGAGGGGTTGACCCCCCTTCGTCGTCTGTGATGTATGCTGGAGGACCTTCAGCTCCTGTTGTTAAAAATATTCGTCCTGTAAGAAAAGCTGCTGAAGCAGCTAGGAAGAAATTCTTAATCTATGATTCTTCAGAAGAATCTGAGTAGATCTTTTCTACATTTGATGTATATTTGTATATTTGTCTATAAATTATGACATCTGCCCAGAAGAGGCCAGATGCCATCCCCCCCGGGGAGGATATTAAAATTATAATTGGTAGTTGCCAGTTTAAAAATTATTCTAGTTAAAATGAGGCTAATATTCCTGGAGACTGGTGGTTAACGTCAGAGGTTGCCAGTTTTGAATTCTATCACTTTTTTATGATACTTCGTGGTGTCAAGATCATTCTATTTTCTCGACCTCTCGATAGTTTCATAGTGTAAACTAATTCAGATTTCGTTTGAGTGTTTATCAAAAAGTTCAAGTTAGCAATTGATAACTTGATAGAGTATTCTTGGTGATTGGCCGATTGCTTGCCGTGTTGTTCATTCGTTTATTCTGTCAAATAACAGGCAGGTAGTTGGTTTGAAGCCAGGGGTATTCTTGAAGTTATATAAGTTGCATTCGGAGCCTTTCGCGTTAATATTTCATATTCGTCAAATCTTTGAAAGCTCTGTTTGTTAACTGTAAACTACATATTCTTGGAGGCTTAGAACGGGTTTAATTTATTCGTTTCAAGCAGTGAGAAAAGCACAATTTTTCTCAAAGCTTATTCTAGCGGTGTATCATCTCCGTTTATATAAATATTCTATATTTATATAAGCGACTAACCCTAGTCTCCAAAAGAATATTGCCTCCAAAATAACTAAAAAACTAACATCTCAATATAGAGAGTCAACAAAACTCCTTATATTGATTCTGTAAAAATCCTTACATCAGGATACATTTTCACTCGTAAATTGAGTGACATTAATGAAGTAATCTAATTGATTATTTTAATATATATATATATATATATATATATATATATATATATATATATATATATATATATATATATATATATATATATATATATATATATATATAATATATATATATATTTCTTCATCCAATGAAAGAAGTCTTGAACCATTCAATGGGACCAGTATATTCTTCCTTCCATCTTGTAAATTCTTTCTCTTAGAACTTTTTAGAAGATTCTTTCCTTGTGCAATAATTTCCAACTTTTTTATAGTCTTTGACATTTACATTCCCGGGAAGGATTTTGAAGCTGTCTGGGAGACTAGAATCTTCTTTCATCTGCCCAGTAACCTATTTTTCATAAAACTTTTGCGAAGATTTTGAGTCAAGACGCATTGTTCTCCATTGCAGGTCATAGAGTTGTTGTAAAGTGAGACTGAAGGGTATATTTGTTTCACCTGTTTCCCCTAACAGTCTTCTCATGCGATACTGTTGACAAACAAACTTCATTCTGGAATCATTTCCTTATTAATTCTTTATTTAAACCTTCCAAACATTTTGTGGGTTCTCAACTTTTTTTCAGCCATTCTTCCGTTCATTCTCATTTTCGTTTTCCTTTCTACTTTTAAAACATCCCCTTATATTTATATATAAATGGTCAGACTGCACTTTGATATCCTTAAATATTTCAAAAACTACTAAACGTACGTTAAAAAGAATAACATTTATTTAATCCTTGAAGAATTTTGATGAAGAAAATTATAAAACATGTGAAAATAAGTTAAAAAAAATTGTTTGTGTACGATAATTGAGGGAAATTCTGGCATTATTATTATTATTATTATTATTATTATTATTATTTAGTTTTTTTAGCGAACCTAGTTCGACTTATCATAACCTGAACGACCGAAGTTTGCCGTGGTATACAGGCCTAACTGGAATGTTGCCGTGGGATACAAGCCTACTGCTATATTACACTAAATATATATATATAATATATATATATATATATATATATATAATATATATATATATATATATATATATATATTATAATATATATATACAGTGGAACTCCAATATTCGTCCCACCCAGTATTCGTCTTTTCCGATATTCGCCCTGTAATTTTTTTCCGATATTCGTCGAAAAATCAATATTCGTCCTACCTTCGAAAACCTATAACCTTAAAAATAAAAACTCTTAATAACAATCATTGTTTTTCTCATTCAAAAGGTAAATTTCTTTTTAAAATTTTATTTGTGTTTAGCGTTTATATAGGCCTACACAGTGCATATTACGTATTATTTATGGCAGTACGCTGTTTAATATGTACTGTAGTTAAATTGTACAGTGTTTGAAATGATTTCGGAGATCGATTCCAGATTGAAAAATTTTTTTTTTGTTAAAGAATAGATAGGCAAAATTCGAGGCTGGGAACGAATTAATCCATTTTTAGTTAATTCCTATGGGAAAAAATTATTCGATATTCGTCATCCCCTCAGGAACGGATTAATGACGAATATTGGAGTTCCACTGTATATATATATTATATATATATATATATATATATATATATATATATATATATATATATATATATATATATATATATATATATATATATATATATATATATATATATATATATTTACATCTTTTACAATTTTGTTATTCATTCGCGAAATTTATCTCACTTCAAATTCGCGAAATTTATCTCAGGAAAAGATTCCCTGCCAGACGTACAATTTTTTAAAATGTATAAAAAACTATAATTTTCATACTTATTAAAATTATTATAAGATTTTTTTTTTTTTTATTTCCCAATATTTCTTACTTAAAATTCTCCAAGGATTCCAAAAATGTTATTCCTTTTAACGTACGTTAAGTAGTTTTTTTGTAACATTTAAGGATATCAAAGTGCAGTCTGGCCTATATATATATATATATATTATTATAATATATATATATATATATATATATATATATATATATATATATATAATATATATATATATATAATATATATATATATATATATATAAGGTCAGGTTGAAATATAACGCCTGTTAATGCGTTGCTAAGCAACGGAAACAGGCATTAACATGTTAAGACCTGCATTCGAAAGATTAAAGCTTGTAAAATAGATTTACAGTGATCACTGGCCAACATCATGCTCGCGTTGACTTCATTGTTCGGGGAAATCGACGAATTAAACAGTCCGAAATTACTTCCATGGGATGTTCAAGCAATAATTATAGATTTAAAATATCGAATTTTTTTAGCATGTTTGGTGCCAAGGCAGAAGATATGAGGAAACAACGGGTCGATATTGTTAGTGAAATCCTAAACCGTTATTGTCAAGAGGAAGATCAGTTTCTTCAAAACATTGTAATGAGAAGCGAAACTTGGGTTCTCCACTATCAAGAACGAAAAAGAACCTCTATGGAATTCAGACACCCAAACTCGCATGGCGACGAAATTTTAACTCCGATCGTTATTGTGACTCTCAAGAAATTGAAGAGCCACATCCGTCGAATAAGACCAAACCGTACCTTTTTCCTCCTGCAACATGACAATTCTCGACCACATTGCAGTGATCAGATAATTCAGAAGCTTTAACGCTTGAACTTCTAGGTCATTGATCACCCACCCTACACTCTTGATCTGGCCCCCAGTGATTTTAATTTATTTCCAAACTTGAAGGAGTGAGACTTGGTTCAGATGATGAGGTGAAGAAAGCGGTGGCAGACTGATTTCGAAAAACATATCAAGACTTCTTTTCAAGCGGTTTCGAGAAGTCGGTTCAAAGTTCGCAAAACTGTATTGATGTTTGAGGAGATTATGTAGAAAAATAATGACATGTTCATTGAATAAACCTTTGACCTTCTTTCAGTCTTTGTTTCTTTACCTCATCTTCAGTGTATGAGATTTTACTGCTGAACAGGCGTTACTTTTCAGTCCACCCTCAAATATATATATATATATATATATATATATATATATATATATATATATATATATATATATATATATATATATATATATATATATATATATATATATATATATATATATATATATATATATATATATATATATATATATATATATATATATATATGTCAGACTGCACTTTGATCTCGTTAAATATTTCAAAAACTACTAAACGTACGTTAAAAAGAATAACAGTTTTGGAATCCTTGAAGAATTTCGATAAAGAAAATTATAAAAAATGTAAAAAAAAAAAAAAAAAAAATTAAAAAAAAAATTGTTTGTGTACGATAATTGAGGAAAATTCTGGCCTTATTATTATTATTATTATTATTATTATTATTATTATTATTATTATTATTATTATTTATTATTATTATTTAGTTTTCTAACGAACCTAGTTCGACTTATTTAACCTGAACGACCGAAGATTGCCGTGGTATACAGGCCTAACTGATTGCTGGAATGTTGCCGTGGCATACAAGCCTACTGCTGTATTACACCATATATATATATATATATATATATTATATATATATATATATATATATATATATATATATATATATATATATATATATATATATATTTCACATATTTTACAAATTCCTTATTCAATCGCGAAATTTATCTTACTCCAAAATAGCGAAATTAATCTCAGAAAAAGAGACGCTGACAGGCGTACGATGTCGTGAAACGTATAAAAAAAATATAAATTGCGTAGTTATTAAAATTATTATAAGTTTTTTTTTTTATAAATTCCCAACTTTCATTATCAAAATTCTTCAAGTATTCAAAAATATAATCTTTTTTAACGTACGTTTAGTAGTTTTTGAAATATTTAATGAGATCAAACTGCAGTCTAAGCCATATATATATATATATATATATATATATATATATATATATATATATATATATATATATATATATATATATATATATATATATATATATATATATATATATATATATATATAAATGAAATTAATTTCTTTTATCACTTTCCAAGTGAGTCTTCATAGCATAAATGTGTTTTGCCGTTGTAAAATTCAATAATAAATATCGAAATTGTAATTTGCGGAGGGCGTGTAAAAAAAAAAAAAAAAAAAAAAAAAAAAAAAAAAAAAAAAAAAAAAAAAAAAAAAACTCGCCAAGACGTTTAAATATTCAGGATGGAAATGTGACTTGTGAAATCTGGCCATCGTTTCGTCATGTTGTCATAATATGAAGTGACGAAAAAGTGAGCTTAAATTCAGTCCCAGATACAAACTCACTCGAAATCACATCAGATAATCACTGTACGTTTTAACCATTTGTAATTTTAGTTATTAAAAGGATTTGCTTGTTGTTGTTGTTGCTCATGAGGATGAAGATTGATTTTTTCTTTTAGTATTATTATTATTTTTATTATTGCTGGTGTTATTATTATTATTATTATTATTATTATTATTATTATTATTATTATTATTATTATTATTATTATTATTATTATTATTATTATTATTATTATTATATATTATTATTATTATTATTATTATTATTATTATTATATTATTATTTATTATTATTATTATTATTATTATTATTATTATTATTATTATTATTATTATTATTATTATTATTATTATTATTATTATTATTATTATTATTATTATTATTATTATTATTATTGCTGGTGTTATTATTATTATTATTATTATTATTATTATTATTATTATTATTATTATTATTATTATTATTATTATTATTATTATTATATTATTATTATTATTATTATTTATTATTATTATTATTATTATTATTATTATTATTATTATTATTATTATTATTATTATTATTATTATTATTATTATTATTTATATTATTATTATTATTATTATTATTATTATTATTATTATTATATTATTATTATTATTATTATTATTTTATTATTATTATTATTTATTATTATATTATTATTATTATTAATTATTATTATATATTATAATAATAATAAAAAATAATAATAATAATAATAATAATAATAATAATAATAATAATAATAATAATAATAATAATAATAATAATAATAATACATTCACATTAAAATTTACCCATCAAATTTTTTCATCTGTTCTCGTACTGTTTCCCATTGCTTCAATTGGAAGGAATGTTTAAATTCGTAAAGGAGCAAATGTGATTTCCCAATGAATGAATCCATTGGTGATTTTAAGTTCAGAAATTTTGATTTTCCAATTAGGAATTCCCCAAAGGTTCCCAAAAGAAAAATGCTTCTTCGCGCATTACTAATACCAATGGGAGATTTTCCAATTGGATAACTCCTTTTGAAATCTATTGGGAATTTTCAAAGTTTCCATTGATTTTGCAGAATTCCGAGATATTTTTTTCTGGGTCAACCATCACGAAATTTTTTCCCTTTTACCTCAAAGGATTTGCAATTTTTGACAATCTAAACAACTGGAGAGAATTTTTCCTAAGGTGTCAGTCTCCAAACTGGGGCATCAAATGCCCTTTATATAAGACAGAATTTAAACTTTTTTTTTTTCCCGGGGAAGAAAATTTTTTTTTAATTAGTTTAGCACATTCCAGACTTGAAAATCACAATGATCAAATCGGTATTACAAACTACAACAGAAAATATATATATATATATATATATATATATATATATATATATATATATATATATATATATATATATATATATATATATATATATATATATATATATATATATATATATATATATATATATATATATATATATATATATATAATCTTCCCCCAGGAAGGACTTTCGTCAGGTCAGTGGGATCTTTCGAGGAAGATCCTTGGGTTTCACGGGCCCACGGCTAATACCGCTGGCTGGGCCAGGTCTATCGCGGATGTCAGTGATTATTCCCATCAGTGACAAGAGCACTTCATTTATGTACTCGTTTAACGACTGGGTTATTCGGAGCTAAGCGTAAGGAGAAACCGCTCACATTTCTCCCTCCCACTAGGCCCCGAATCTTGGACCTCTCGCTTGCTAAATATATATATATATATATATATATATATATATATATATATATATATATATATATATATATATATATATATATATATATATATATATATATATATATATATATATATATATATATATATATATATATATATTATTTTACCTCTGGTGGGCAAAGGCCAGAGGCCTACCAATATTCCACCAGAGTTAGAGGGAAAGTCGGGAACATGGTCAAAATTAAAGCGCAGATTTGACCTGATACACGGTGTTTGAAGGTGCCTAAGTCATAGAAAGTTGGAAAAATAGATGAAGGAAGTGTGTTCAGGACTTTACCAGTAGAGTACATGCACGATTGAGCATAGCGGTTGTCTGGGGTCAGAGAGTTGGACAGAGAAAGGATGAGACTGTGTAGAAAGAAGAGTCGCACGAGCCCTTCTCAATGGAGGAATAATGCGACGATAGAGTTCAGAAGAGCAGTGTCCATTGTAATAGCGATAGTATAGAGAGAGTGACGCAACAATTCGACGGGCAGAAAGAGATTGGAGAGAATTATTGAGAGCAGGAGAGTTGATAAGACGAAAAGCTCTAGACTCCACCTTTTCCAGGAGAGCTGTATGAGTGAAACCACCCCAGATGTGTGATGCATACTCCATACAAGAGCGAACAACACCCCTATACAGAACAAGCAACTGGGATGGTGTGAAGAAATACTGAAGGCCCCTCGGAACACCCAACCTCTTAGAAGCTTCTTTAGAAAGAGTAATAATGTGATTTTTACAAGAAAGATCACGAGAAAAAGAAACACCAAGAATATTTAGGAGAGATGAAGGCTTGAGTTGTGTTTTTTCGAAGAAGACATCATAGTTGTGTGGAAGATTGTCGCGAATAGAGAGATTGGAGGAAATGAGTTTTTGAGGCACTAAAAACGACCATGTTTTCTCTACCCCAATTTGAAATGAGAGATAGATCAGAGGTTAGTTTCTATAAGGCCATCCTCCTTGCATCTATTAACTGTTGCTGGGAGGGGTGCCTTTCAAAATGAAAGGAGTAATGAAGGGTGGAGTCATCAGCATAGGAGTGGATAGGAGATGAAGTAATAGAGAGAAGGTCATTAATAAAAAATGCAGAAAAAGTGTTGGGGATAGAACAGATACCTTGAGAAACACCACTATTAATAGATTTATAGGAAGAACGGTGGCTGTCTACAACAGCTGCTATAGAACTACAAGAAAGGAAATTTGAGAGAAGATCACAGAGAGAAGGATAGATTCCGAAAGAGGGAAGTTTGGAAATCAAAGCTTTGTGCAAGACTCTACCGAAAATCTTCGATATGTCCAGCGCCACAGCAAAAGATTCACCGAAATGCCGAAGAGCGGAGGACCAAGAGTCAGAAAGAAGAGAAAGAAGATCACCAGTAGATAGTTTCTTACGAAAGCCATACTGGCGATCAGAGAAAAAATTAGATGAGTTAAGATGTTTTCAAATCTTCCTGTTAAGGATAGATTCGAAAACTTTAGAAAGGACGGAAGTTAAAAAAATTGTATGGTATTTGGAGGGTTGAGGGGTCCCCCTTCTTCGGCACAGTCTGAATGAGAGCACGTTTCCAGCAAGAAGGGAAGGTTGAAGTAGAAAGACATAGACGAAAAAGTTTACCAAGGCAGGGTGCAAGCTCGGAAGCAAAAGTTTTGAGAACTACAGGAGGGATACCATCAGGACCGTAAGCCTTCTTATTGTTAAGCTCAGAGAGAGCAGAAATGACATATTTAGAAGAAATTACAATTTTAGACATAAATGAGTTGGACGGGGTTGAAGGAGTAGGAACAGCTCCGGTATAGTCTAAGGTTGAATTAAAGGCAAAAGTTTGAGCAAAGAGTTCAGCTTTGGAGGAAGGCAAAACGGCAGTTGAACCGTCAGAAGATACTAGAGGAGGGAAAGAGGAAGAAGCAGAGTTAGAGTTGACATTTTTTGCAAAATGCCAGAAAGGGCGAGAGGAAGAGGCGTCAGAAAGATTATTGCATTTGCGACGGAGAAAAGAGTTTTTGGTATCTCGAAGAATAGATTTTGCACGATTCCGGAATGAAATATAAGTTGCATGAGATTCTGGAGTTTGAAGACGACGGTAATCCCTGAAGGCAGCATCCCTGTGGCGGATAGCACGAGAACAAGCAGAGTTAAACCAAGGTTTGTTAGGCTTAGTAGAAGGGAAAGAATATGGAATGTACCCCTTCATGCCAGAGAGAATCACCTCAGTTATGCGCTTTGCATATTCCGAGGGATCCCTCCCACGGAAACAGTAATCATTCCATGGAAAATCAAAAAAGTACGACCGCAAAGTCAGACAAGTTAGTGGCACCGAAATGCCAGAAACGTCTCCTCGCCGAAGGCGGAGGCCGTTCTTGTGGAAGACTTGAAGAGACAGGACAAGATACAGAGATAAGAAGATGATCGGATGAACCCAGAGGAGGAAAGAGTTTAACAGTGTAAGAAGAAGGAAAAGAAGTTAGGAAAAGATCTAGTATGTTAGGTTCATTACCAAGACCGTGAGGGACCGTAAGAAGGGAGATGCACCAACTGTTCAAGGTTGTTCTGGATAGAAAATTGGAAGGCGAGTTCACCAGCTGGATCGTGAGCAACTAGATGAAAGCCATTGGCGGTGGTGAACATTGAAATCACCTAAAATGATGATTTCGGAGAAAGGAGAAGAAGAGAGAATGTGTTCTATTTTGGAGTTAAGATAGTCGAGGAATTATGGATAGTCTGTAGAGTTAGGATATATATAAGTAGATAGAACAAATGAATTTAGTTGTAGAGTTTCAAGAAAGTTTAAGCCATAAGGTAGAGAATTCAGAAGACTCCAAATTAGAAACACGAGAACAGACAACATCATTGCGCACATTTGCGCAACATCCGCCTTTGGCTGAAAATTGAGGATAGAGACAGTAGGAGGAAACAGAGTAGGGATTGCTGTCAGAACACTCAGACCCTGGTTTTCATTTAAGAACAAGAGATGAGGTCTAGAAGAAGAGAGGTCTAGAAGAAAAAAGACCGCAAATGTTGCAGAAATTAATGAAAAAGAAGACCGTGCACCAGAGCAAGTCGGACAACAAGGTCTTGGTGACGCCAATCCCATCACCGGAGGCCACTAACTCCCAAGTGGTGATGGGGAAGCAGTGAATGAGGGGCTATATTTGGAATCCGCCCCTCTTGGATTCTCCGAAGCAGATTTATGTTTCGCCGTTTTGTTTCATTTAATAGGTAATGTAAATGTAAGCGTTTGTAAATTTGTAGGACACATGTGAAGAAGTAGGAAGGTGGCACTCCATAATACTAGCACTTTCACACTATGTGGGGCTTCAGCATGATGATTTAACACTGTGTATGAAATGTGTTTGTTGTGTGGCCCCCCCCCAGTTTAATGAAGTATACAGTGTATTAGCTTCAATTTTGTTGTCGTAATATTTCGTTGTTTGGTTTCGAGTAAACATTTTTTTATGACCAATGTTTTATTAATGTATAAAACAGAAAAACATTAATATGTACATCGTTGTGTTGCTAGGTGATAATTTAATAACTGAAGTAGTAACTTGTGTTTGTGGTAGTTGTGAGATACATGAAACGCAAATATCTTGTGTACAATATATTAAATGTATTTAGTATTATGACTAATTGTATATAATTTTATATATTATATAATTATTATATAATATATATTAATATCATTTTATATAAAGTAATATTTTACTTATTCACTATTTTCAAATTCTGCATTAAAAATTATTGAATATACATTTTTATTTAATGGCTACAAGAAGTATGACTTTTAATTCTTTGTTTGGTCAGTCATGTGAATTTCCACCCGCGATGACTTCTTCGAAAGCTGACGTTTACAGGCACTATCTATTTATTATTAAGAGAGAACAGATACCCACGAAAGGATCGGTAACCTCTAAAGATTGTTTTAAAATCGTTGCAAGTGATGTGATAAGCATCTGGGATAACCTTTCCTTCCCCCGCATAGGATTTAATGGTGTGTGGCAAATGGTTGAAAGGTTCGTGGAGTCAGGTTTAAATATAAATAAAATCCCAAATGCCCGACGAAATGATGAATTCTACTAAAAAGTGAAGACATTCGATGCAATGTTTGATATTTGAACTTTCCCTCACATGGGATTTAATCGTGTATGGCTAAAGAATGAAAGGCTTGTGCAATCAGCTTTAAATAACCCAAATGCCCAACGGAATGATGTAGTGTTTGACATTTATAATTGGAATTGCTATGAAAAGAAAATATCAAGAAAAGATTGTAGGTGTAATAATAAAATCCCAATGATTGAATGGAAATCTTTTGTGGGACAGAAAGAACGATGAAATCAACTTGGACCAATTGATAGAGCAACGACTAGTGCTAGGACAAGAACTCAAGTTAGGATAGAGAGGTTAGCAAGTCAAACTAGTAGAAGAGTTGCAGGGATTTAATGGTGTGTAGTTATATATAGTTTAGCTCTCTTGGTGGAAAGTTGTGTTTGTTTGAGCTCCAATGCTAGTGTGTGTGTTTGTGTTTTTTTTTTTTTTTTTGGTTTTAAATGTGTTGTGTTTTTAACTTTTCTTTAAGTGCTTAGTGTTTTAATCTCTTGGTGTTTTAATCTCTTAGTGTTTTAATCTCATAGTGTTTTGAATTAATTATTATAGGTTGTCCGTGAAGATCGTCATTTTCAGATAAGAATTGTTTTAATTAACCTAGTTAAACTTTTACCATTTATATTTACTATGTATTTTCTACGGTCTTTTAACTGAATTTCCTTAGCATAAATATACTTTACAATTTGTTTAGATAATTATAGCTTTATTATTTTTAATTATTGATCTTTTAATAGTTTTAATAATTTTTAATATTAATTATTTTGTTTTTAATGTTAGTTTACGTTACTGTGTACTTGCGTGAGTGCGTGTGCGCGTGAGTGAGTGCGTGTGTGCGTGCGTACGTGCGTGCTTGTGTCCGTGACTGTGTGTCTGCGTTTTTTTTTTTTGTTTTCTTTGAATGTCTAATCTGAGTGATCGTGGGATTGGGCGTAGGCGGGGGCTTTCTATTACCTTTGCTAACGTCCGTGGCCTTCGATCTAATTTAGCGTCTGTTGAACACCACCTCTCTTCCTCTTGTCCTAACCTTTTGCTTCTGTCTGAGACCCAGCTGGACAGGGATTCTTTCTCTAGCAATCTTAATGTCTCTGACTACAACTTTTTTCATAATTTCCGTCTAAATGGTGGAGTCTGTGCCTATATTAACATTAACACTCCTGTGACACGTCTCGTAAATCTAGAATCTCCTAATTTCGATGTTTTATGACTTAAAATCTGTCTTCCTACTACTACAATTATCTTGTGTTTCTGCTACTGCTCCCCTAATGGAACAGATTTTCCAGTTTTTTTTCAATATCTTACTATTACTCACGAGACTGTCACTTCTTCTCATCCAAATGCTGAGGTCCTCTATTTAGGGGATTTCAACGTACACCACACTGAGTGGTTGGGTTCCTCTCATACTGATACAGGTGGGAGGGAGGCCAAATCATTCAGCATTCTTAACGATCTAGAGCAGTTGATTAGGGAACCCACACATATTCCAGATCGTCCTAACCAATTCTTGAATACACTTGATTTATGCTTCACCACTACTCCTTCTAGTTATAAATACACCATTTTCCCTCCTATTGGTAACTCTGACCATAATCTTATAGCTCTTAGTTATAATGCTTTCTCTCCAACAGCTCCACCATGCCCTAAACGTACTTTCTGGCACTTTAATCGGGCTAATTGGGGGGCAATGCGCCGCTTCTTTGCTAACTATCATTGGAGTGAATCTTGCTTTGTCTTGGGGGACGCTTCTGTCTCTGCTGAAAAGGTAGGGGCCGTAATCCTTGACGGGATGGGCAGATTCATTCCATCTTCAACTAAATCTTTTTCTCCTCAAAATCCATGGTTCGATGGCAATTGTTCTCTTGCCCTTCGGGAGAGAGACAATGCTTATCGTGAATGGAAAAACTCTCCTTCTCCTATCACTCTTGCTAATTTTCATTCTGCTCGGAATCGTTGCAGAGGATGTTCTTCGACGGACTAAGCGTGCTTTCATAAAAAGGAAGTGCGCTGACCTCTATGGCTCTCCTACTGATAAAAATTTCTGGTCCTCTTGTCAAAAATATCTCTAACAACTTCTGTAAATCTGCCTTTCCTCCTCTTATTCGCTCTGATGGTTCTGTAGCTAATACTCCTTCTGAAAAGGCTAATCTCTTCGGCCTCCTTTTTTCATCTAATTCCACCCTGCTCGATTCTGGCATCCCTCCTCCTACTCCTTCTCCTCTCAGGTGTCCCATGCCTCCACCTGTAATTACTCATGATCGGGTGCATGGCATTCTGAAATCTATGAATGTCAGGAAGGCCAGTGGCCCGGATGGCATTCCCCCTCGTGTTCTGAGGGAGTGTGCTTCCGAGTTGGCCCCTGTCCTCGTTCAGCTCTACTCTCTATGCCTTAATACTAATACTTTTCCTCAATGCTGGTAGAGTGCATTTGTTCAGCCGATCCCGAAAAAAGGTAGTCGCTCTGACCCTTCTAACTATCGACCTATAGCTCTCATTTGTGTTCTGTCTAAAATTTTTGAAACTCTCCTCAACTCTCATTTCCTGGATCATTTGGAGTCTCATTCTCTTCTCTCTGATCACCAGTATGGCTTTCGACGCTCGAGGTCAACTGGTAACATACTTTCCTATCTTACTGATCTATGGTCTTCTGCCCTTAGGGACTTCGGGGAGTCTTGTGTGGTGGCGCTTTGACATATCCAAGGCTTTTGACCGGGTATGGAATGCGTCACTGCTCTCTAAGCTCCCTTCCTTTGGGTTTCCTCCTTCCCTTTGCTTACTCTTGTCTAGTTTTCTCTCAGATCGTTCCATTTTGGCTCTTGTAGATGGAGCGACCTCTTCCTCCTTTTCTGTCAACTGTGGTGTTCCTCAGGGATCTGTTTTATCTCCAACTCTATTCTTACTTTTCATTAATGATCTTCTCAACTGCACTTCTAACTCTGTTCACTCTTATGCTGATGACTCAACTCTACATTCTTATACTCATTTCAAATCTGCTCCCTCTTTTGCTTCTAGAGTTGCTTCTCGTCTTCAACTTTCCGATTCTATTCTTGCCGATCTGGATGGAATTTCCCCGGTGGGGTCAAAGCAACCTTGTGAAATTCAACTCTTTAAAAACTCAACTTCTTCACATCTCCCTCTCAAAAACACCTCCTAACTTTCCTATCCTATGTATTGCCTCTAAGATAAGAAGCTGGGAGTTCTGTTCAGATTGCGAGAATTTTTTTCTTCTGAGCAGTTACTCCAAATATATAAGGGTCTTATTCGCCCTTGTATGGAGTACTGTTCGCACATTTAGGGGGGCTCAGGCTCCTCCTCTCTTCTGGATAGGGTTGAGTCAAAAACTAAAAGATTAATAAACTGTCCCCTACTTTCAAACTCTCTTGACCCTCTATCTCTGCGACGTGACGTTGGTGCGCTATCTCTTTTCTATAGGTATTACAATGGCAGGTGCTCGAGGGAATTGGCCTCTCGCATTCCTCCACCGTTGCGTCGTCCTCGTTGCACAAGGGGTGCCCTGCTTTCGTACCAATTTTGTGTGGACGTAGGAAACCCCAGGCTAGCCCGTTGTAGTGCCTCCTTCTTTCCAGCCACCTCTATTCTGTGGAATTCTCTACCATCATCTATTTTTCCTCCTGTATTTAATCTTCCTCTCTTCAAGGCTTCCGTCTGTGCCCACCTGAGGGTTGTACGTTAGGTGTGTGTGTGTCTAAAGGAATTTTCTCCTTATGTGTGTGCCCCCTCCTTGAAAAGGGCTCTGCCCGTGAGTGGTGGCGTTCTGTAAAAAAAAAAAAAAAAAAAAAAAAAAAGGGCAGGGAAAAAGTCATCAATATAGAAAATAATGTTCCCTCAACTTGCACAAAAGTCGTGAAAGTTACTGAAGTGGAAAGAATGAAAATGGAAGATGGTAATAATGATGATCATCATCTTCGAGAAATTGAACAAAGTGAAAGTGTACATTCAAGAATTTGGCAATAACAGCTGACATTTATCGCATAAGTTCAAAGGCAGCTGCAGCTGTTGTTAGCGCAGCACTGAAACACATGGGTATGTTAAATGAATCGAGAGAGAAAACGATTTGGGAAAACTATCGTCAACAGGAAGAAAGATGAAAACACACAAATTGAATGTTTGGGATTTGATGATAGAAAAGACAATGCAAAAACTAAAGGAGTAATGGAATAGCTCGCTGTATTTCTGAGGAAATTAGAACTTTTCTAATAGATTCTGATAGCATAGATTCTCTCAAAGCTCTCCTGGGAGATGGTGCTCCAATTAACACTGGTAGAGTGGGTGGAGTGTTCAGACTGATTGAAATATCTTGAAAGACCTATAAAGTGGCTAATTTGCCTTCTCCATGCTAATAAGCTCCCATTCAGGCATATTTTTCAGACAATAGATGGGAAACCATCAGGATTACATTCTTTTCAAGGCACTATTGGACAAGAAATTCAAAAAGATTTAATTTCACCAAGAATAGTCCAAAATTACTTAGATTCCCGAAGATATTGTTAAGCAACTCAGTACAGACCAAAAATGTCTCTATGAAATGTGCCCTAGTATAAAGCATGGACATGTGTCATCATCATTAGCCAGTAAATATCTTGAATATATATTTAGTTTCGCTCTCTTATTGGAAGGATGTCTTGTGTTCGGTGTTTCAATTTAGTGTATGCGTGTGTTTTTTTTATATCGTTTTTTAGTTTTAAATTTGTTGATTTACTCTAATTTTTCTCTAACGTGTAAAGTGTTTTAATCTTTTAGTGTTTCTAGTCAATTATAGGAAGTTTTTATCGACATAATAGTTCGTCTTTTTTAAGATAAGTATTGTTTTAATGTTAATTAAACATTTTAAATTTCCTATATATTTTCTTCGGGGTTTGAATTAAATTACTCTAATCAAGGTTTATCTATTTTTTTTTTGTTTTAATAATCATAGTTTTAATATTTTTAATATTAATTTTAATAGTTTTAATTTTTAATACTATATATATTAATGTTAGCTTTTTTATATACATGTGTGCAAACGTCCATGTGCTAGCGTGCGTGTGCGTGTGGGTGTGTGCGCGTCTATGCGTATGTGTGCGTATGCGTGTGCGTGTGCGTGTGCGTGTGCGTGTGCGTGTGTGTGTGTGTGTGTTTGCTTCTTTGAATGCCTAATTTGAGTGGTCCTGGGGTTGGGCGTAGACGGGGGCTTTCTATTTCCTTTGCTAACGTCCGTGGCCTCAGAGCTAATCTCACATCTTTCGAATATCACCTCACCAATTCTCGTCCTAACCTTTTTGCATCTGTCTGGGACCCAGCTGGACAGGGATTCTTTCTATAGCAATCTTAATGTCTCTAACTACAACTTTTTTCACAATTTCCGACTAAATGGTGGAGTATGGGCCTATATTATCATCAACACTCCTGTGACACGTCTCGTAAATTTTGAATTTCCTAATTTTGATGTTTATGGCTTAAAATCTGTCTTCCTACTACTACTACAATTATCTTGTGTTTCTGCCATTGATCTCTTAATGGAACATATTTTCCATTTCTTTTTTTTCTCACGAGACTATTACTTCATCTCATCCAAATGCTGAAGTCCTCTATTTTGGGGATTTCAACTTACACCAAACTGAACGGTTGGGTTCCTCATAATGATACAGGTGGGAAGGAGGCCAAATAATTCAGCATTCTTAACGATCTGGATCAGTTTATTAGGGAACTCACATACTTTCCAGATCGTCCTAACCAATTCTTTAATATACTTGATTTATGCTTCACCACTACTCCTTCTAAATATAAATAACACATTTTCCCTCCTATCGGTAACTCTGACCATAATCTTTTAGATCTTAATAATTATGCTTTCTCTCCAACAGCTCCACCATGCCCTAAGCGCACTTTCTAGCACTTCATTTGGGCTAATTGGGGGCAATACGTCGGTTCTTTCCTAACAATCATTGGAGTGAATCTTGCTTTGTCTCGTTGGACACTTCTGTCTCTGCTGAATAGGTAAGAGCTGTTATCGTCGATAGGATGAGCAGGTTCATTCCATCTTCAACTAAATCTTTTTCTCCTCATAATCCATGGTTTGAGGGCAATTTTTATCTTGTCCTTCGTGAAAGACTGCTTATCGTGAATAGGAAAACTCTCCTTCTCCTATCACTCTTGCTAATTTTCATTCAGCTCGGAATCTTTGCAGGGAAGGTTGTCTATTAACTATTTGATGGAGAGCTGGTCCGATAGAAGTCTTGCTGCTATCTGTTACAAGTTGAAGGTAAGTTATATTTGGAAGAGAGAAACAAAGATTTGTAGCATTGTGAAGTTGGTTTTTAATTTCATTGAAGATTTATTCTTCGGAAGTGCATACGAGAGATTTGCGTTATTGGAAGTTTCAGACTTTTTCGGTACAAGGAGAAAGTCTATCAGAAGATGTGCTGTAACTCAAATGTATGAGGGAAGACTTGAAAACTTTTGTTAAAGTAGTTTGAAAATCGTTTTTAGATGCTCTTTATACTACTTACATATTCTATTGTTTCGGATCCAATCTACCCTTCTCAAACCACATATCGCTCTAAGTGCCTTCATCTCAAATACATTCAATCTTTTCATCACCTGAGCATTCATCATCCATGTTTTATATCCATACATTGAATATGGCAAACACATATACTCAAACACTCGTACTTTAATTTCCTTTGATGTCTTCGTTTCTTTCACACTTACCTTCGTGATAGTATTCATTCTTTCATTCCTTCCACCACTCTATTCATTTATTTCCTTTACTATACCCCCTTTAGCATCCACCAACATTCCCAAATATTTGAATTCCTCTACCTCTCAAATCTCCCACACCCCACCTCTACACCAGATATTCCTCCCCTCTTACAACCACCTCCAAACCCCCAATCCTCATTACTTTACTTTTTACTGGATTTATATTCAATCCTTTGATTGCGCATTTCCCAACAAATTTTCTCACCAACATTTTCAACTTTTCCCCAGAATCCACCACAAACACCTCATCGTCGGTAAGCAATAATATAATTACCTCCCATTCCCCCTTCACACTTCTCAGACTAATACCCTTCTCTTCACTCTCTATTTCCCTCTCCATCAACATATTAAACAACCATGGGAACATTACACATCCCTGTCTCAACTCCACTCCTACGTTAAACCAATCGGTAAGCTCCCTCTTCACCCTCACGTTTTCTCTAAAGTTTTCTTAAAAGGCTTCGATCACTTTCAATAAACTTCCTCCTACCTCCCATTCCTCTCTCAATACCTCAAACAACCTTATCATACACTTTCTCCAAATCTATAAAACATGCATACCCCACTTTAGCTTTTTCACGCAATTTCTCAACAATCATCTTTAGTGTAAACACCTGACCCACACATCTTCTACCTACTCTAAGACCCCTTGTTCCTTTCCCATCCCCTTTCTTGACATTTGTTTCACTCTTGTGACTAATACCCTTCTATAAATCTTCGATACCATACTCAATAGACTTATTCTCCTATATTTTTTATACATTTTTTTTATCCCCGTTTCCTTTATATATATATATATATATATATATATATATATATATATATATATATATATATATATATATATATATATATATATATATATATATATATATATATATATATATACGGGCAATATACAAGCATCCTGCCATTCCTGAGCCACTCTCCTTTCTTCCCAACACACACTAAACATTCTAACCAGCCGTTAACCAAATCTCCAGCTCCTTCCCTTATCGTTTCCCCATAACTACTGTCCATCATATCCGACTTTCCCTTTTTCACCTTCCTTACTGCTACTTCCTCGTCCTCTCTACTAATACTTCTCTCCTTTTCCCCAGTCACTACTTCCCCGTTATTCCTTATCCCTCCTCTCTAATCACTCTGTTTCCATTCAAAAATTCACTAAAGTATTCCCTCCATCTCTTCCACATCTTTCTCTCCTTGTTTTAACTCACCATCCTACCTTTCCCTCCCTCCCTCTGCTCTTCTCTCCCTCTCTTTACCCTATTCACCTCCTTACAGAACGTTTTACTTCTCTCCTTAAAATTTTCTGCTAGTTTTCTGCTCCAATCCAATTCCTCAGCTCTTCATTCCACCACGCATTCCCCTTACGTCTACCGATCCCTATTCTCTTCACCCCACATACCCTTCTAGCATCCTCCACCAATGCTCCTTTCAATTTACCCCATTTTCTGAAAATAAATAGAAACAATAAACTAAATAATAAAATCAATTACCTAATATAAATTTAATTTAAAAATCACAACTATAAATATATAAGCTAATATTTAGTCTAAAAAAATAAAAATATAAATAAAATAGATATAGATATAGATATAAATAAATATAACTAAACAAAATAGATACAAATAACATATAATAAAATTAAAAAAATATAAAACAAAAATAAATATGAACAAACACAAACACTTTTAAATACACTAATAACAAATAAAAATTAACCAATAATAAATTATTCCTTAGCTCCCCATTACCTCCTTGAATCTTTTCCTCCCATTTAGTCTTCTTTCTTCCCACCTCTTGCAGTCTTTCCATTCGCACCACCTCCAACACCTTCTCTCATATTCTCACTCTCTCTCCCAACCCCTTTTAATTTTTGCTCTCGCCACTATCATGTAGTGGTCCGAGATACCCATTGCAGCACCCATTAATATCTTAACATCTACAGCCTACTCCTGCCTTCTCACACATAATTCAAAAGCCTCCCCTTTCCCCGTTCACCCCACTCACCCACGTATACTTATGAATACTTTTCCTAAACCAAGTATTTCCTCTTACAGGACACATCCTAATCAGTTCGTTTTCCATTTTCATTCATCCTTTCAACTCCAAATGGTCCTACTATCTTATTCACACCTCTATTTCCCACCTTCACATTTAAGTCACCCAGCAAACAAACATGATCCCTACTATCAAAACTTACTACACATACTTAGACTCTCCCAAAAAGACTCTCTTTCCCTTCCATTAGATCCTCTCACTTTAGAAAAGTACATATAAATACCCAATACTCCCTTCTTAACTTCAATCTTACCCATATTATTATTCCACTCCCTTTCACATCTTCACCACTCATCTTTTATAACAATTACCACTCCTCCCCTTGCTGTAACATTCTCATTCACTCCAGCGGAAATCCATTTATACTTTCAAAAAGACAATTATCCCTCACCTTCAATTTCGTTTCAGTTAAAGCCAAAACATTAAGTCCCCTTTCCTCCATCCCAATCCCCATTTCCTCTCTCTCTTCTTTATTCACCCCTCTTACATTCAATGTTCCGATTTTCAACACCACTGTTCCCTACTTCTTTCAATCATAGCTTTCAATTTCTTCCACTCACTACTTCACACATATTATGGTGCTTTACGGTAGGCTCCCTTCCCAAGAATACTACCACTTCCTCGAGGAGCCCACCCTATATCAACTCACACACCCTTGTTTATATACACATATTGCCCTATAGATTTCACTTGTATTCTGTCTAATATCTTTGAAACCCTTCTCAACTCTCACTTCTTGGATCATCTGGAATCTCATTCCTTTCTTTCTGATCATCAGTATGGCTTTCGACGTTCGAGGTTTACTGGTGATATACTTTCCTATCTCACAGATTTATGGTCTTCTGCCCTTAGGGACCATAGGGAGACTTGCGTGCTGGCGCTTGACATATCTAAGGCGTTTGACCTGGTATGGCATGCGTCACTGCTTTTCAAGCTCCCCTCCATTGGATTTCCTCCTTCTCTTTACTTACTTATGTCTAACTCTCTTTCTAATCGTTCCATTTCGGCTATTGTTGATGGAGCGACTTCTTTCTTTCCTGTCAATAGTGGTGCTCCTCAGGATTCTGTCTTATCTCCTACTCTATTCTTACTTTTCATTAATGATCCTCTCCGATGTTCATCTAACCCTATCAATTTATATACCGATGACACAACCCTCCATTATTCTACTAATTTCAAACGTGCTCCTTCCTTTGCATCTAGAGTTGCTTCTCGTCTTCATCTTTCCGATTCCATTCTTGCATATCTAGATAGAATTTTCGAGTGGGGTCGTCTACACTTGTGAAATTCAACTCTTTAAAAACTCATCTTCTAGGAATCTCCCTCTCAAAGACACCTCCTAACTTTTCTATTTCTTTCGATGGTTCTCCCATCTCTCTTGTTGACAACATAAACATCCTTCGCCTACACATAAACAAAAAAATGTCTTGGAAACCTCATTTCACAATGGTTGCTAGGGCTGCTTCGAAGAAGCTGGGAGTTCTGTTTAGACTGCGAGAATTTTTCCTTATTCGTAGTTACTCCAGTTATACAAGGGTCTCATCTGCCCTTGTATGGAGTATTTCTCTCATATCTGGGGTGGCTCAGGTTTCATCCGTATTTTGGATAAGGTTGAGTCAAAGACTTATAAACTGTTCCGCTCTTTCTGATTCTCTTGACTCTTTATCTTTGCGACACTACGTTGGTACCTTTCTTTTTTCTATAGGTACTACAGCAGCAAATGCTCGGGGGAACTGTCCACCCGTATACCTCCACCTTTACGTCGTCCTCGTAGCACAATTTTGGGTGGACATAGGTAACTCTAAGATTGTCCACTGTGGTGCCTCCTTCTTTTCTGCCACATCTGTTCTGTGGAACTCTCTTCCATCTTCTGTGTTTCCTGCCGAATTTAATCTCAATTTCTTTAAAGCCCGCGTCTGGGCTCACCTAAGAAATTTGCGTTAGGTGGGTCCTGCAGGGGTCATTTTTATTATTTTTATTTTTTATTTTTTTTTTTTTTTTTTTTTTTTTTTTTTTTTTTTTTTTTTTTTTTTTTTTTTTTTTTTTTTTTTTTTTTTTTTTTATAACAAAAAATAGGTCAGACTTCGGTTTAAAACAAGCTACATATTTAAAAAACTACTGAACATACGTAAAAAAGGATTGTATTTTTATAATCCTTGTCGAATTTCAGTTAGGAAAATAAAATTTTAAAATAAATTAAAAAAAAAACATGATCTGTGTACGATAAGCGATGAACTAAGAAACCTAATTCGACTTTATGTATCCTGAACGACCGAAGATGGCCCCCGTATACAAGCCTAACTGATTTATTACACCATATATTATATATATATATATATATATATAATATATATATATATATATATATATATATATATATATAATATATATTCATCTTTTTCAATTTTGTTAGTCATTAGCGAAATTTTAGTTATTCAAATTTCTGAAAAATTTAAGAAAAAAAAGTGACGTTGCCAGACGTACGATTCTATCGAGAGTTAATAAAAGGTAAACTTTACTTATATAAACTTTATTATTATAAGATTTTTCTTTTATTTCCCAATGTTTCCTACCTGAAATTCGAGAAGGATTCTAAAAATATAATCCTTTTTTACGTACGTTAAATAGTTTTTTAAATATGTAGCTGGGTCAATCCGAAGTCTGCCCAAAAAAATATACACAAACAAACAATCAACACAACCCTACAACAAATAATAATGACGCTAATTGAATAATAAATAGAACAAACAAATAAACAACACGTAAATAAATAACAATAACAAGAACTGAAACTAAATGGAAACAATAAACTAAATAATATAAATTAATACAAAAATCACAACTATAATTATAAAAAACTATTATTTAGCCTAAAAAATAAAAATATAAATATAAATAAAATAAATATTTAGCCTAAAATATTTAGCCTAAAAAATAAAAAAAATAAATATTAAATAGATATAGATATAGATATAAATAAATATAACTAAACAAAAATAGATACAAATAATATAAAATTAAATAAAAACAACTATAAAACAAAAATAAATATGAACAAGCACTATGAAACACTTTGAAATACATTAATAACTAATAAAAAATTAGCCAATAAAAAAATTTTTTCCTCTCCCTTCCTTACCACTATTTCTAATTTATTACGAATATCTATTACCTAAATAAAAACCAAGTTTTAGACTAAATAATTATTTCTTAAAATTTAACCCACATAAAAATCTATAAGCCTAAATTACTCACACTATAGAACCACTATAGATACAGTATCAATTCATAAAATAAAAATTAAAAAAAAAAATAGCAAAATAATTCCATATAACTAATATTACTTAAAAAGATACGAACTTTAAACTTATCTTAAAATTAAAAGACTAACTTAAAATTTAGCCAATATTAAAAATATATTAGACTAAATTATTCACACTATAAATACATTATAGTTAAATTGTAGAGATTTCTTGCACTATAGAAATTAATTGAAAATCACATAATAAAAAATTCACTAAATAAATCATGTAGTTATTAAATGACTATAGGTACTACGTAACTATAGTTATTAGGTAACGCTCTAGATAACAATTAACAAAACACTCAATGATAAAGCACTATGAAAACACTATTAATGGAAAAACACCAAAAACTTAAAATTAAATTTGCCGACTTCAAAAATAGTTCATATATTTGATTACATCATTTACACTATTTATTATTATTAAATATATAAAAAGAACAGGATTATAAAATTTAGATACTCCTCCCCTTGATTGATAAGACAGTTCTTTTAGAATAAATGCATGTTATCGATTTTTAAAAAAATAAGAAAAATTGTCAAACTATTAAATGCATTATTTTTAAAAATTTCTTGTCAATTGCCAGCTAATTCCACTTTTCCTTTTTTTTCAAACTTTATTCCATGCAGTACAAAAGAGTCCAACAACAAGCTCCACTTCTCGATCTGAAAATCATACCTCTTAAACATGTAAACTTGGACCTCTCTTCATTCTTTCTTCATTCTTCGCTTCGCCTCTTTTCTTTTAATATGTCCTTCACCCGATATATATATTATAATAGATATAGATATATATAATATATATATATATATATATATATATATATATATATATATATATATATTATATATATACCTATATATATATACTATATATATATATATATATATATATATATATATATATATATATATATTATATTATATATATATATATATCATTATATATATATATATATAATATATATAATATTATATATATATTAACTGTCATCATAAAAATATATAAAATTTATATTAACAGAAACTATTAATTAATTAATTAATAGAAAAGATGAATTAAAAAATTACCAATTTTGACAGTTTTTAAAGTTATTTGTTTTTATAAATAACCTTAGCAAATTAGTGACACTTCTATTTCGAAGAAGGTAAAACAGAATGTGTTTCTTTGCCATTTTAAAATAATTTTCTTTGGAGTTGATTTTCTTCTATTGTCTTCTAAATGCAAAATTTTGACTTGTGTCATTTTTCTATTAACAAAACGATATACTCGTAGTAAATTGAAGATTTTAGGATTCTAAAATAATGATTAAACTTTTCTACATACATTTTAAAATGCTACTTTGAATTATAACAAATTTGTGCAGTTTTAATTAAATGTTTCCAGCAAGAGTAGATTGGAAAAAAAGTTCTTTATCGTATGGACCAAAGAACATACATACACCAAACACCAAACTAAAAATATACTTATAAAGGTTTAATGCATAAAATATGATGACAAAAATATTTGAAAAATTTTAATTATAAGTTTAACTCATTCTCGTTAACGGAGACGTCTGCTCTTTTTAATGCCAAAATTCATCTTTCTTGTCATTTCAATTTTCACCATAAAAGCAGTACAAATATTCCTTCAAATCCCCTTCCGAAAATACTCATTCTTATTAAACTAATCTTTTACGGTTTAGATAAATAAATTTTCATTACTGAAATCATTAATAAAAATGAATAATTATCCTATCACAATAAACAAGTCCATTTCTTACTTATAGTTACTGTCAAAATTTTCCCATGGAACTACACGTACACAAACAATCACACTAATATTTACGTGCGTCTGTGTATGTGTTTTGAAGGACGATATCCCCCTTGGAGTGCGCATGAAGCCTCTTAAACATCTATTTTTCCACATCAGCCACAGGTAGAAACTCATTTCTGAGCCGATATTGTTTTGTGACAATATAAATTGACTCTTTTGATATATTATTATTTAGAGAATTACCGATTCTCTCTCTCTCTCTCTCTCTCTCTCTCTCTCTCTCTTTTTCTCTCTCTTCTCTTCTTTCTTCCTCCTCTCTCTCTCTCTCTTATCAAAAAAATTTAGTTAGTATTTATTTTATTTTATTTTTATTATTATTATTATTATTATTATTATTATTATTATTATTATTATCCCAAATGGGATCTCCCTAAACTTTTAACAAAAACACATTTCTTAGTAATAACAATTATAAAAATATGTTTGAGGAAAAGACATAATTTTTAATCTGTCAGCGTCACTGAAATCATTACTTGATAATTTTGATGATAAACTCACTTTCAAAGAAACACATCAATATAGTCTTGTAAAGAAGCTTTCTTATGCAAATTAGGAGTTCCGAAAGATTAGAGAATGTTATAATATATAACTTTAAAAAATTTGCAACACTTTTGTCTATTCTCATCTACTCTATTGTCTGTTAATATGAGGTTACGCTAGTGAGCCTTTGTTATAACCTTTAGTGACTGTACTGAGAAAGATAAATCACATCTTTTAAATTCATATATGAAACTTCAAATGAACTTCTAACTGACATAGCTGTACTGAGAACCAAACTGATGAAAACCAATCATGAAAGTACAAAATTGCTTACACTGGACAACGTAAACTCATTCTAAATGGGATGGACTCTTATTAGGGCATCGGATAAGTGGAATAAGAATAATCATACATAAAAATATTAAAAGCTACTTGTAGCTTAGTTTTCAAAAAGTACACCCATACTTTCCTTAAGGTTAAGCTTTTATTATTACAATTAAAAATAATAATAATTGCTTTTAATATTATTATTATTATTATTATTATTATTATTATTATTATTATTATTATTATTATTATTATTATTATAATTATTATAATTATATATTATTATTATTATATATTATTATAATTATAATTAATATTATATTATATATATATATTTTTTATTTTTATTTTATATTATTATTATTATTTTATTATTATTATTTTATTATATTATATTATATGATAATATTATATTATTATTATTATTTTATTGATATTATTAATATTTTGTATACAGATAATTTTGAATAAAATTTTTCTTCTATATTCCCAATTCTCATCTTTTTTTATATTATATATATATAATATATTTATTAATTATATATATATTATATATATATATATATATATATATATATATATATATTTATATATATATATATATATATATATATATAAGAAGAGAAACAGAGAAGGACAGGAGAGGAGCCTGGAAGAGGGAGTCTGTGGTTGCCGCGCGTGCGTGTGTGTGTATGTGTGTGTGTGTTGGGTTACGTGATTTGTATTTTAAATTGTGACTAAATTTGCGTTTCAAATTTTTATTTTTTTTTTTAATTTGTCTTATCTTGTGTCAAAAAAGTGAAATTAAGTGTTCTTAAAAGTGAAAAGTATTTTCTTCTTTTTCTGTGCTTGCGTTTAAATTTTTTTTTTTACTTCACCTCTGGTGGGATTTAGTAGGCCAGAGGCCTACTAAATCCCCACCAGAGTTAGGGGAAAGTCATGGATGTGGTCAAATTAAAGGCCGA
>SEYY01013258.1:5000-20000 GCA_009176605.1 Armadillidium nasatum
CTTCCGTCTGTGCCCACCTGAGGGGTATGCGTTAGGTCTGTGTTTGAATGAGTTTTCTTCCCCCTTGTGTGTGCCCCCTTCTTGAAAAGGGCTCTGGCTGTGAGTGGTGGCGATCTGTAAAAAAAAAAAAAAAATAAAAAAAAAAAAAAAAAAAAAAAGTTGCTTGGAATCGTGAAGTTAAAATGAGGAATAAAATCATTTCTGAATTAGAAACAAGAGCATATCGAAATCGGAAGCACAATCGAAAATACAATGCTCAAGTTGATTAGATTAGCTTGGATAGATTTATCCATAGGATAGTACTGTAGGAATAGTAGAGAGTGAGTTTATGAAATGCTAGCGTTACGTGATATGTTACGAGAGATGTTAGCAGTTCTGTGGTGTTAGGTACTGTCAGGTTAGTTATTGTTACGTTATTGAAAATAATGTTAGGTATGTTAGGTTAAATATATTACGAGCTAGGTTAGCACTATTGGGATGTGTTGAATTATATAAGTCATTGTCATAAATAATTGGAATGTGGTCATGCTCTTATTCCTTCGACAAGTTGTATACTCGTGTTTAATGCCTCACTTTGATAATAAGGAATATTTCCTGTAAAATTGCTATACTTGCCCTGTTAATCGACTAAGTGAACATAGTAAATGCTTAAATATATTTCATGTTAATGAAAAATATAATGTGTAATAGATTAAAACATGTAAATAACTGTGTCTTCATGTTTAAATGTTTAATGTAAAATATTTGTATTTTATTATTAGTTTTATTATTAAATTATGCAATTTTTGCTTATTGTTTGTTCAAATTGCTTCTAAAGAAGTGGAAATATATGGTGGTGAGAAAATATATTCTCTTTTGTATTTATGTATAGGAAAATTTTGAAAGGAATGTCGTGAATAATTGCAAAATGATCTACTGTATAAAGTGTGACGGTTATTTTCGGTAAATATTTCTGTTTTGTTAAGCATTTTTAGCTGCTGAAAAGCTAAAGTTTTACTTATTCACATGTTAATTCAAATGTTAGCTTGTATGCATCCTTGAGCTTTAGCATGGTGAAACTGATGTCTTGGTAAATGTGTTTGTAATAGTTAAGTTTTTAAGCTTCTAAAAAGCATAGATTTTACTTATATGTTTGTTGATAGGAAGCGAGTTGGATTAATGCACTTCATGAGGTTGAAGTATTGGTCCCTTTTAAAGTTGTTAAGAATGAAAAACAATTGAAAGATTATGTTGCTGTAACCATACTAATATGTATTTAATATGCATGCATTTATACATCTTAGTGTACGTTTTTTCAGTCTTTGCGTGCTTAATTTTGTTTTTATGGGTGTTGTTAATATGAAAATCTCTGTAAAACAAAGTATAAAACAAGATTATTTGACAAGTCAAATATATAGATATCACCCGGTTAAGAAATAAACATGTGAATGTTTTAGAACGTTTGAAAATGTATATGTTTGAATGTTTTCGTTAACTGCTTGGGCACGCTGAAGAAAATTTATGTTAGAAGAAATGTAATTGAGAATATTACGGCACATGTTTGAAGAAAAATATTATTAAATTTGATGTGATGGTTCATATGAAGTGGGTAATTCAGATATATTTTAATAGCATGTATGCTTATATAGCTGCTGTGCATTTGTATGTACAGATCTACATATGTATCAAATATGTTTATTAAATACCTAAATGTTTCGTTTAATAAATGTACTTTTATGTATTATTAATATAACAGTAAAACATAATAAAAAATTACATTAAAAGATAAATATAAAGTAAAAATATCTATTATTAGGTAATGCTAAACATTTACCGTGAAAAAAAAGTAAATAAACATTCACAGTAAAATGATGTGTAAAATTTTAAAATATTTTTTTAAAAAGAAATAAAAAATAAAGCAGAAAAAAAAATTTTAAAATAAAAATGTTCTAAACAATGTTAGTTATTTTATAAAATAGACAAAAGTTTACATAAAATAAGTAAAATTAAATAAGATTTCATGAACTAATAATTGTTAATGTTAGTGTCCCTCGCTAGTGAATGAGTAAGGTTATTAGTATATATATATATATATATATATATATATATATATATATATATATATATATATATATATATATATATATATATATATATATATATATATATATATATATATATATATTATATATATATATATATATATATATATATATATATATATATATATATATATATATATATATATATATATATATATATATATATATATATATATATATATATATATATATATATATATATATATATATATATATATATATATATATATATATATATATATATATATATATATATATATATATATATATATATATATAGCATCACAATTAAAATTCAACAAGGACTACTTTTCAGCCCCTGAATGTAGGGTTCTCATGAGGTCCAATTTGATAAGATTGACGAAGAATAACTCCTCTAAGATCCAAAAAGGAAGCAATAAACTTATCTATTAATTAAAATTTAATCACGCTATGCCCGGAGCCCTAATGATGCTATCGTGAAATAGCATGGAAAAACTCACCACAAATGGTAAGATATTTTTTTATTGCTTTTAAAAATAAATTTGGATTGATTGCAATCTAAAAAGTAGTTAAAATGGGATGCGTGATAAAAAATAACATTATTTAAGGTTGCATGTTTGCACAAAATATTTATTTATGCTGATAAATGTAAACCTTAGCTTCGTAAGAGTTTCATCCTCATTAAACTTCCCACATCCCCCCAATGGTATTAAATAAATACCCCCACATATAAAACTAGGCTATTGTGAAAAGCGAAGAGGAGAGATACATCTTTCAAGGGAAGTCAAAATTCCAAAGATTTTAATTCCCAGCAACATGGAGCCAAAATACATAAGATGTTTGGGAAGAGGTGGGGGAGGGGGCAAGTACTAACTCTTGGAGCAAGTAATCTCTCATCTTTTTCAAATTTCTAAACTTGCAAAACAAGTTGTTGTCAATGCTCTAAAGCTTTTTTTTCACCTTTTCTGCACGACATTCTTTTTCTCACAATTATGACATCTAAAACATCAAACTCAAACCTTCGTCTCTCCTTAATACCCTTGTGGTTTCATTTTCCCGTAATATTTCTCCGAGTTATAACATGATTTCTCTTTGTAAACAAGTTTCTGAGGGGATGTGTTCCGAGACGCCTTTCGGAACTACTTCAAGTAAACCCATTACCAATCCTTCCGCTCTCATTAACAGTCTCTAGACTCTGTCTGTCCGTTAAAATGTCTCATCGTTCTCTCAATGCAATGTTTTTACAATGACATCGCTCTTCTAACCTCTGAGGTTAAAAGAGCACTTCTTAATGGAAGAATTTTGCAACATGCCTTTCGATACAGTCTCATCTTTTCTCTGTATAATACCCTGATCCCAGAATTAACCGTTATGCTGATTCTTACATGCACTTCTCTGACAAAATCGAGAATACATTCCCTTCATTTATTTTTTTCCAATTTCGTCTGATTTGCACACTTTCATTCCTTGTATCGGACTTGTTGGTCTTTAACTCTGATCTGGTTTCCTGGATTACCCCAATTTAGGAAATTTGATAGGCCTCTTGCCTTATATATATATATATATATATATATATATATATATATATATATATATATATATATATATATATATATATATATATATATATATATATATATATATATATATATATATATATATATATATATATATATATATATATATATATATATATATATATATATATATATATATATATATTATATATATTTATATTTTTTTTTTTTTTTTTTTTTTAACTTAATATTTTTTATTAATATAATAACAAAAAAAAAAAAAAAAAAAAAAACAGTAAATAAAAATATAATTATACAAATAAAGTTGATTTTATTTTCAAGTAATCTCCCGTTATCACCTTTCAGTAGCATAACGAATCCATCGATAGTGGTTTCCAGGCCTTAATTTAACTCATATAATAACACCTTTCAAGTATAGTTAAAAGTTTATAACACTTTGGTGAAAACTCTTCAATGCATGCAACATACACATATATTCCCTTCATGAATATAATTTCCGTGCTTTATGATACCAATCAGCCATATTAATATTCGCTTAAATATTTTCGTAATTACAGGTCAACAAAATATAACTTTATTTAAACACCTTAATTTTCTAATTATTTATATAGATTTGTTTTATATATATATATATATATATATATATATATATATATATATATATATATATATATATATATATATATATATATATATATATATATATATATATATATATATATATATATATATATATATATATATATTTTACTCCTGCTAATGAGGATTCGAACCCTCATACAACTCCAAAGGACTCCTCCGACCACACTCGGGCCTGGTTAACCCTACGCCCGAGTGTGGTCGGAGGAGTCCTTTGGAGTTGTATCACATGGCGGTTGACCAGTAGCAGTTCCAACGTGATTCCTTTTTGTACCATCAGTGGTGTAGTGGTTAACGCAATGGCTTACCATCTTCGAGGTCAGGGTTCGAATCCTCTTAGCAGGAGCAAATGATACAAATTATATTCCACGGTTTATGTGGTAATTATATTTAGTTATTGATCTGTGGTTCCGAGGATAGAACTTACCTGTTAGCCCTACGCCCGAGTGTGGTCGGAGGAGTCCTTTGGAGTTGTATCACATGGCGGTTGACCAGTAGCAGTTCCAACGTGATTCGTTTTTGTACCATCAGTGGTGTAGCGGTTAACGCAATGGCTTACCATCTTAGAGGTCAGGGTTCGAATCCTCATTAGCAGGAGTAAATGATACAAATTATATTCCACGGTTTATGTTGTAATTATATATATATATATATATATATATATATATATATATATATATATATATATATATATATATATATATATATATATATATATATATATATATATATATATATATATACGGAGGAGGAAAGTAGAGCTCACGAGGCGATGAGGTTACCCTCCATTGGGTATATAGGGTGTTAAGGGTACTTCCCATCTCACTCCAGTGCCCAATGGTACTTCCTTTACAGGAAGAATTGGGAACATCTCAATTCTTCAAATTTAATCTCTTATCGTCAATATGGTTTTCGAAAGATACGCTTTACCAGTAATCTTCTTTCCCTTCTCTCTGCCTCATAGTTCTCTTCGGCATTTCGGTGAATCTCTTGCTGTCGTACTGGACATGTTGAAAGCTTTCGATAGGGTCTGGCACAAAGTTTTGATTTCTAAACTTCTCTACATTCTTCTACACGGAGTAGGCTCTCCTTTCACATACAAAAAGCACTATTATGGCGTCAGGAACAGTAGCCTCGGAGAAAACCCTAGGGACAGCTTGAAAAAATAGTCCCTCATCCATCTTTTCCCCTGTCACCACTTGGGAGTCGATGGCCTCCGGTGACGGGGTTGGCGCCGCCAGGACTCTGTAGTCGGCTTGTTTTGATACACGGTCTTTTTTTTCATTAATTTCTGTAACATTCGTGGTCTTCAATTCAATTTCCTGTTGAGCATCACTTCTCTTTTTCTAGACCTCACCTCTTGTTCTTGACCGAAAATCAGGTTCTTGAGAGTTCTGATTACAAACCCTGCTCTGTTTGCTCAAAATGTCTCTTTCCTCAATTTTCAGCTAAAGACGGTTGTTGTGTATACGTGCGTAACGATGTTTTTGCTCTTGTGTCTCTAATTTGGAGATTTACGGATTTTACACCTGATGGGTTAAGCTCTCTTGTCATTCTTCGCCTAAATTCATTTATTTTGTTTGTTAACCTCTTAATTCTACTGACTACACTAAATTCTTCGACTATCTAAACTCCGATATAGGGCACATTCTCTCTTCTTCTCCTATCTCGGAAATCATCATTTTAGGTGATTTCAATGTTCACCACCGCCAATGGCTTTCTTCTAGTTTTCATGATACAGCCGATGAACGTAATTCCATTTCGCTATCCCTGATCGTCTTGGATATGAATCCAACATACGAGATCATTTTCTAACTTCCAATCCTTCTCCTTATGATGTCAAATTCTATCCTCCTCTGAGTTCCTCCGATCGCCTTCTTATCTCTGTATCCTCTTCTATTTTTTCAAGTCTTCTGCAGTAAAGACTCCCTTCCAAGTACGAGGAAACGTTTGTGGCATTACGGTACCACAAGCAGGTCAAGCTTGCTGTGGTACTTCTTTAATTCCCCGTGGAATGATTATTGCTTCTATGGGAAGAGTCCCTCAGAGTGTGCCAAGCGCATTACCGAGGTGATTCTCTCTGGCATGGAGTCGCACATTCCATATTCTATTCCTTCTACTAAGCCCAACAAACCTCTGTTTAACTCCGCTTGTTCTCGTGCTATCCGCCGCAGTGTTTGCTGCCTTCAGGGATTACCGTCGTCTCCAAACTCCAGAAACTAACACAACTTATATTTCATCACGAATCGTGCAAGATCTATCCTCCGCAATACCAAAAACTCTTTTCTTCGCTTTAAGTGCAATAATTTTTCTGGTTCCTCTTCTTCACGCTCTTTCCGACATTTTGCATAAAATGTCAACTCTACCTTTGCTTCTTCCTCTTTCCCTCCACTACCATGTTGTGACAGCACAACTGCCACTTTGCCTTCTTTTAAAGCTGAACTCTTCGCACACACGTTTGCCTCTAATTCAACTTTAGACAATTCCGGAGCTATTCCTCCTCCTTCAATCCCCTCCAACTCATTTTTGTCTAAAATTCTAATTTCTTCTAAAGATGTCATTTCTGCTCTTTCTGAGTTTAATACTAAGAAGGCTTACGGTTCTGATGGTATCCCTCTTGTGGCTCTCAAAACTTGTCCTTCTGAGCTTGTACTCTGCCTTGATAAACTATTTCATCTCTGTCTTTCTGCTTCAACCTTCCTTTCTAGCTGGAAACGAGCGCTCATTCAGCCTGTGCCGAAGAATGAGAACCCCTCTCAACCTTCCAACTGCAGCCCCATTTCTTTAACCTCAATTTTTTTCTAAAGTTTTCGAATCTATACTTAACGCTTGAAAACTTTAAAATTTCCCAAAACAGGAAGAATTGGAAATATCTCAATTTTTCAAATCTAATCTTTTATCTTCAGTATAGTTTTCGAAAGAAACACATTACTAGTTATCGCCTTTCTCTTCTCTCTGACACATAGTCTTCCGCTCATCTACATTTCGGTGAATCTTTTACTGTCGTACTGGACATATTGAAAGCTTTCGATAGGGTCTAGCACAAAGCTTTGATTTCTAAACATCCTTATTTCGGAATATATTCTGCTCTCTGTAGTATTTACTCCTATTTCTTTCCAGTCGTTCTTCAGCTGCTGTTGCAGACGGCCACTTTTCATCTTGTAAATCTATTAATAGTGGTATTACTTATTAAATGCGAATATATATATATATATATATATATATATATATATATATATATATATATATATATATATATATATATATATATATATATATATATATATATATATATATATATATATATATATATATATATATATATATATATATATATATATATATATATATATATATATATATATATATATATATATATATATATATATATATATATATATATATATATATATATATATATATATATATATATATATATATATATATATATATATATATATATATATATATATATATATATATATATATATATATATATATATATATATATATATATATATATATATACTATATCTCTCTCTTTATATATATATATATATATATATATATATATATATATATATATATATATATATATATATATATATATATATATATATATATATATATATATATATATATATATATATATATATATATATATATATATAGTGACTTTAATTGGATGACGTAATTTCCTGCTTGAAATTTGAATAGAAACGTTTCAAACAAAAATAAAGGAGCCACTAATACAGCAAAACTCCTTAATACAACCTTTATTTCATAGAAATATAAGGGTGAAAATTGAATGCATGCTTAAATTTTAATTACATTCTTTTCAGAGTCTCTCGTTCTCTCGGGCCGGAAAATGATCACTTGTGCTTCGTGAGATACGAGGTGCGAAGGTGCTGCTGGAAGAGAGGAGGAGTTTGAGAGGGTCAATTCTTGGGAGGGAGGGAAGGGGGAGAGTCTTGGTGGGGAAACGAAATGGAGGAGGGAGTAAGAAGCAAAAATAAGGGAGGAGAATACAAAAATTATATATTAAATTTTTAGTTGCAAAATTTTGGTACGCTATTTTGGTTATTCAGATGATATTTAATTCACATTAATTAAATGAATAAAATTTTAAACATAAGTATCTTTACGACCTTTAAATAGAGGTAATATTCATATATAAATATATATATATATATATATATATATATATATATATATATATATATATATATATATATATATATATATATATATATATATATATATATATATATATATATATATATATATATATATATATATATATATATATATATAGTTCGATATTCGCATAGCAGTCCATTATCTGCTTGACAGAACAATTGGAATCCACCCTATTACAGAAGAACTTGTGCCAAACTTTGGCATATGTGCCAGACCTTGGCATATGTGCCAAGGTGGTGAGTTCCTTTTCTTTAACGTCCTCAGATATCCCCAGTACATTTGGTCACTCACTGGGGATGACCTTTGGACATCAGAGTGGTAATCCTTCGTAATAATTACTAGGGCATCAAATATATATATATATATATATATATATATATATATATATATATATATATATATATATATATATATATATATATATATATATATATATATATATATATATATATATATATATATATATATATATATATAGGGAATGCCGTTGATATGCGGAAAAAAATAATGACCAAAATTGAATAAGAATTCTGATCATTCTTATACACTGCAAAAATTGTCCTAACGAATCGTTGGGACAAGTGGTAAAAATGTCACAGTAAAATTTTAAATAGAGAAAAGACATGTTCAGAAAAAGAAAGTCGCTTCACCTATTTATTATTCTAATAAGAAAATAACTGAAAAAATTTGTTGTGACATTTTTGCCACTTGTCACAACGATTCGTTAGGACAATTTTTGTAGCGTACTATACTCGTAGATGCACCGTGGCTAATGGTAAAATGATTGACCTGCGTACTTGACGGCATTTCTTTGGTGACTTAGGCGAATTCTAGGAATAAATTTTCTACATAGTTCCTAGAAAGATTACCTATAGAAAGAGTGTGAGCTTTATAAAAATGAAAAAAAAAAGAATGAAACAGTTTGGTAAAAATGAATCATCGCACATTAGACACTAGGAAGAACCTGATCGTCTTCGAAAATATTTGTCCTGAAAATTAATGAAAATAATAATAATAATAAAAATAATAATTTCATATTTATAAATGTAAATTGAAGCTGTTAAACCATATGAGAAAATACGTAATAGATTGAGTCAGATCAATATTTACTCTACAGGTGTTATTACACTGCTGAAATAGCTATTAAATATACTGTCCATTTCAAGGTCAACGCAAAGCTGTTATGAATCATTTTTAAGTACAAATGATATGGTTTCAAAATTGTTACGTTAAAAAAAAAAAAAAAAAAAAAAAAAAAAAAAAAAAAAAAAAAAAAGCGGGACGGGAAATTTGACATCTTAAATTTTGAAAAATATTTATATTCCATTTCTATTTGAAAGCCTCCCTCCGTTAAAAAAAAAAAAAAAAAAAAAAAAAAAAAAAAAAAAAAAAAAAAAAAAAGTTCCTAGAATTATCCATTTAGGTGCTTTTTTAATACGATTTTATGGTTAATAAATATTCGTTATTTTTCTTTTTCTGTTAATAATTTTCTGATACATTTCTGCTTTAAAAACAATGTCGAAAAATCGAAATTATTTAAAGCACGGTAAAACATTTATATATATATATCATATATATATTTTGAAAGTCAGTCAAAGAAGGAAAAAATAATTGAAATGATTATGCTCTAATTAAAGTACATGATATCATGTACCACCAATCCATATGTACAATATCCATCAATTTAGAAATATACATTATTAAAAAGAGTTTTTTATATCCTCTATTTTCACCAATTCTAATGGGTTAGAATTGCTCTTTATTCTTTTTCCTTTAAATTCAAAGTAGACATTTTATCTATTCTATATTTTTCCTTCAATCTTTAGTTCATTTGCAGTATATATATATATATATATATATATATATATATATATATATATATATATATATATATATATATATATATATATATATATATATATATATATATATATATATATATATATATATATATATGATAACAAAAAACTATATAAATAAGGAGAGTTAATAATTTAAGATAGAGATATCTGATGTACCGTTGAAAAATCCTCACGATATATATATATATATATATATATATATATATATATATATATATATATATATATATATATATATATATATATATATATATATATATATATATATATATATATATATATATATATATATATATATATATATATATATATATATATATATATATATATATATATATATATATATATATATATATATATATATATATATATATATATATATATATATATATATATATATATATGAGTTTAGTATACTTGTTTTTGTTTTCAATCTTTTTTTATATATCCTGACCAATTAAAATATCTTTTGAAAATAATATATTTCTTCTTGCGGTATGCCGTTCCCTGAAGGATTATATATATATATATATATATATATATATATATATATATATATATATATATATATATATATATATATATATATATATATATATATATATATATATATATATATATATATATATATATATATATATATATATATATATATATATATATATATATATATATATATATATATATATATATATATATATATATATATGTAATATATATACATGCGATGTATTCTCTGGTGGGCAAAGTCCAGAGGCTTACTAATTTTCACCAGAGTTGGGGAAATGCCGGAACCTGATGGTTAATGCCGACATGTCCAGATACAGGGCGTTTCAAAGTATGCAAGTCAATGGAAGCTAGGAAAATAGATAGATAAAGGGAGTGTGCTTCAAGCTTTACCAGTAGAGTATATGCAATACAGGTTAAGTCTGGTGTCAGAAAGTTGGACAGAGAAAGGGTGAGACTGTTTTGAAAGGCGTGTAGCAAGAGTCCTTCTCAATGCAGGAGTCATGCGACAGAAGATTTCAGAAGAGCAGTATCCATTGTTATAGCGATAGAACAAAGAGAGTGAAGCAACAATTCGACGGTCAGAAAAAGACTGGAGAGAATAGTGAGAGGGGGGAGAGTTGATAAGACAAATATTCCTAAAATCCACTTTTTCAAGGAGAGCTGTTTGGGTGGAGTCACCCAGATGTGTGAGACGTACTCCATACAGGACGAACAACACCTCAATAAAGAGAAAGGAACAAGGGTGACTTGAAGAATTCTGAAGGCGCCTCTTCACTTTCACTAATTCTCTCCATCTTTTTCTGCCCGTCGAACTGTTTCGTCGACCTTTCTATACTATCGCTATTCTAATGGACACTGCTCTTCTGAACTCTTCCGTCGCATGCCTCCTGCACTGAAAAGGACTCTTGCGACTCTTTCAACACAGTCTCATCTTTTCTCTGTAAAACTCTCTGATCAACCAGACTTAACCTCTATATTCAATCTTTCATGTACTGAACTGGCAAAGTTTGGAACATACTACCTTTATCTTTTTTCCTAACTCCTTTGACTTCCACACTTTCCGACGTCTTTAAAAATCAGAATTTTCAAAGTTCTGGTGGAAATAGGTAGGAGTTTACATAATATATATATATATATATATATATATATATATATATATATATATATATATATTATATATATATATATATATATATATATATATATATATATATATATATATATATATATATATATATATATATATATATATATATATTATCAGGCTATATTCTCAAGATTAAATTAATTATAAACTCTCCTTATATATATTTACCGTATTTTTGATTAGCTATTTCAAAAAATTAGTTTCACTGTTAATGATTTTTCAATGTGCTAAAAAGAAATTTTTTTTCCCTTAATATTTATGCTTCACAGCTGAAGTCTCCGTTTTGCGTACTGGTTCCAGAATACCAACCGAAAAAGTGAATCCATCTGTCATATCAGGATATATCATTTATTAACTCTGTTACACTGTTACCATAGTTATGTTTACATTTTTATCATAATTTTATCTGTTTAGTATTATCGTGCATTTTTGGGGGTGGGGAGGGAAGGATGTTTTTCCGATATTATTTGCTTAATCGGACCAGTTCTACATCTGTTTGGATGAAGATGTAGATACTAATCTTCAATATTGTATCTGATAATACTTCAGACAATACGAAATTATAAAGAAATTCATGTTTAAATTTAACAATCCTTTCGGTTAATAATTTTTCCTTTGTGTTTAAAATATTATTTAAAGTTTATTTGTTGTACGAGTAATATATGTTAATCCAAATGTTACTTATTTTAAGTTCAGATTATAATTTTGTTTCTTTCTTGTGAAATTTGGTAGGCTTTGCCCACCAGGAAACAATAAATAAACATGTTTTATATTTTTTTAATTTATTCATAGAATTTTTCTCTCTTTTTATGAACCTTATTGATTCTCATCATAGTATTCATTCTGTGATATTTAAATTTTTTTTTTCCTCCATTAAAAATCCAGTTTATGCACTTCCAGCATTCTAGAACATTGCTTCCAGATATTATTCATATTATTAGTAAATTTATCCTCCTGCCTATCCACTCCTGAACCCACTCACTTTCTTCTCTTTTTGACATAGTCATTTACCTAAGGTAGAAGCAACTAATTTCCCCATAACCTTCTTAATTCCTTCATATTATTTTTAAAAAATTTTCTTTTTATATTTCTTTCTAAATATTTCAACTAAAATGTTTTTGATTATTCTTTTAAAATTTAGAAAATATCACTTTGTAATTATTTTTAAATTCTACACTAATTCAAACTAAAATATCAAATGTTCTTCTATCATATGCATCTTCTGCTCAAATATGCAGTGCCAATTGTGGCTGCAGAATTTCTTATATTAGAATCTTTTACTTTTGTATAACAAAGCCTGCCTCATAAGTTTAATGTTTAAGTAATTAATTACTGAAACTGCAGAAAGCACAAACTTTATACGCTTTTCTTTCAATTTTTTTATCTTTCAATTCCAATCCCATCAAACTGCAACCAGTTTCTTTGTTACTTGTATAATTTTTTTTTTTTTTTACTATTTTCTTTAATTTCTTGTGCTTCGACTCTCACTTTCAAAATGAAGTTCTCTACTACCAAATTTATTTAAATTATTTTTTTTACAATTCAGTTTCGTTTCACAAAGCACCAAAATTACCATTTTTTTAAAATTCCTCTTCTTCTTCTCGATTTTCCACACTCTAAATAATCAAGCACGCAAAGCAATTCCCCAACATCAAGAATAACATTATTTGCATTTAGGCATTTAAATTATTTTTTTTTCTCTTAAGAAGATTATTCACCCTTCGGGAGTTCCCAGGGCCCTTCGCAGAATTTCGTCTGCTCTACTAACTTTTACTATAACATATTTTTTTTCTATTTATAAATACGAATAAATAAATTTTTAAAAAAAGTTCATATCTCACGGGCATTGCCCTATTTGAGGAGATGAGTTTTTCTAGGTAGGATATACATAGGATCGCATACGGGATCGAACTGACATCCTCAGTCATGTGAATCAATCAATATACCTTAATGCCATGATGTATATATATATATATATATATATATATATATATATATATATATATATATATATATATATATATATATATATATATATATATATATATATATATATATATATATATATATATATATATATATATATATATATATATATATATATATATAATGAGACTACATATTTGCATTTTCAGTTCAATTTTTCCGGAATTCCTTGAATCGAGTAGTAGTCAGAGTTACGCCCAAATGATGCCACTTTTTTTAATGTTTAAATTCAATTTGTAATAGATTATAGTGTGTCATATATTACAGAGTGTACTTGTCTTCTTAATCTGATAAGATTATGCAATTAGAACTCTGCAAGAGGACTTGTTTTACTAAAATTTATTCTCTCTCTCTCTCTCTCTCTCTCTCTCTCTCTCTCTCTCTCTCTCTCTCTCTCTCTCTCTCTCTCTCTCTCTCTCTCTCTCTCTCTCTCTCTCTCTATATATATATATATATATATATATATATATATATATATATATATATATATATATATATATATATATATATATATATATATATATATATATATATATATATATGCTGTAAACAACAACACAGGGTTTTGATAAAGTCGAAGCACATTGCTTCTTAGGATGTCCAGCCCCTGTTAAATGCATGTACAGTTAAATTCTAAATTTTGCTTTTCAAAATGGATTTTAAACTATTCTAAACAATCCATATTTTAAATTAACAATGTTAAACATATGTATGTTTAGTATTGATAAGGTTATGCACCATTTCGTTAGTAAGGTATCGTTTTTATTATTATTATTATTATTATTATTATTATTATTATTATTATTATTATTATTATTATTATTATTATTATATTATTACTGTTACTATTATTATTTTTCTTTTATACATTTTATTTTTTCAAATAAAAATAAATATATAAATTATATATATATATATATATATATATATATATATATATATATATATATATATATATATATATATATATATATATATATATATATATATATATATATATATATATATATATATATATATATATATATATATATATATATATATATATATATATA
>SEYY01013258.1:27500-30000 GCA_009176605.1 Armadillidium nasatum
ATATATATATATATATATATATATATATATATATATATATATATATATATATATATATATATATATATATATATATATATATATATATATATATATATATATATATATATATATATATATATATATATATATATATATATATATATATATATATATATATATATATATATATATATATATATATATATATATACATGAATATTAGCATCCTCTCAAGCTCCAGAAACTAAAAAGATTTACATATCCTGGAGTCATGATATTTCTAATCTTAGTATCACTAAAAACTTGTCCCCATAGAAATCACAATTTTCTTATTCGTTTCACTTTTTCATTCTCTTTTTAGAATTTGACATTGTCAACCTCTAACGTTGCTGCAGTCACACCTTCTATTAAATATAAACTCTTCTCTCAGACCTTTGAATCTTCAATATATTTACTTTAGAAAACCTGAGATATATTCCACCTCCAATATCCCTCTCCAACTTATTTATGCTTAGCGCTGTGATTTTTTTCTAAGCATATATTTCTGCTCTCTGTATGAGTTTATAAAAAAGAATTAAGTATGGTCTCTTAAGTATTCACCTACAGTCCCCAAAACTTGTGTTTTTGAGATTTTTCCCTGTCTTTGTACTCTCTTTTCAGTCTTCATTTTCTTCCAGCTGGAAGCTTTCTCTTATTCATCTTATGCCCCAAATGGGGAAACCCATCTCATGCCCTTAAACAATAACCTATTACTTTCATCACCGATCTTCTAATGTTTTTGAATCTGTCAGGAAGATCTTGAAGATTTATTTTGGAACATCTTAATCTTATCTCAGATAGCCAAAATGAATTCCGAAATGAATGATCGACTGGTGAGCTTCTTTAATTATACTAATAGATATTCAATCTTCTGCTTTTAAAATTTTCTGAGAATCTTCTGCTATTTGCTTCTTTTGTTTTTGACATCCTTTGGTATTATCTCATTTTGACATCCTTTGGTATTCCTTTTTCACGTGATTTTTCTTGGGAGGATCACAGTCATTATCTCTTTCTCTGATGGAGCTTTTAAGAAGATGAGTTTTTTTTTTTAGGTATACTTTCAGAGTTTCTTCAAATGACCTTAAATGATTAATTTTTAAATGAGAATTGTCTGCTCTTGTAGGGAATATGCCTTTCATATCCAGGGTGGTTTCACACCTACAGCTCCTCGAAAAAGGTGGAGTCTATGGTTTTTCTCCTTATCAGTTCTTATTCTTACTGAGATTATTTCATAATGATTGTTATAGTGTTGCAACACTTTATTTGCATTTTTTTTTTATTACAATGGACAATGTTCTTCTAAACACACTAGTAGTATTTCTCTTTTATTATTATTATTATTATTATTATTATTATTATTATTATTATTATTATTATTATTATTATTATTATTATTATTATTATTTGCATTTCTATTAAATATTATATATATGCATTACTATTAAATATTATTTCCATTTAACTAAATAAAAACTTAAGATTTAATTACCTATTCATATTTGGTGCGTAGTTGCACAGAAAACAATAACTACTTAAAATGAGCATTTTACGTTCCTCTTTTCTTCGTGTCTGTAAAGAGGACTTTTTTCCTCAATTTGAACACTATTTTATCTTTCAAAATAAGACCCTCTGACTCTTCATCATGAACACCCGATTTCTCAATATGATTACCTTATTGAGATGTAATTTTGTTTCATTTTGACGACTTACTTTTCAGTATTTGTAAACACTGAATCCTCGATTAGAAAACCCCAAAAGTATTCATTTAGAGAAGTAAATGAGTACCTAAAACTCCTCTTTCTGTTTCTCATTTATAGCAATACACTCACTCACACATTCATACACTAACACATTCACACACTCACATGCACACATACAAACACATGCTCACACATACACTTATATATATATATATATATATATATATATATATATATATATATATATATATATATATATATATATATATATATATATATATATATATATATATATATATATATATATATATATATATATATATATATATATATATATATATATATATATATATATATATATATATATATATATATATATATATATATATATATATATATATATATATATATATATATATATATATATATATATATATATATATATATATATATATAATATATATGTGTATGTGTGAGCATGTGTGTGTATGTGTGTGCATGTGAGTGTGTGAATGTGTTAGTGTATGAGTGTGTGAGTGAGTGTATTGCTATAAATTAGAAACAGAAAGAGGAGTTTTAGGTACTCATATATATATATATATATATATATATATATATATATATATATATATATATATATATATATATATATATATATATATATATATATATATATATATATATATATATATATATATATATATATATATATATATATATATATATATATATATATATATATATATATATATATATATATATATATATATATATATATA
>SEYY01013258.1:37500-40000 GCA_009176605.1 Armadillidium nasatum
AAAAAAAAAAAAAAAAGCAAAGTAGCTTGAAAAGATGCATAGATCAGATTAAGCAAAGTAGCTTCTTGAAGTTCAATCGTCAGTTTCATTGTGCGGAAACAAGCATAAGTGGTTCTTCTTCTAAAAGGTTGTCGAATCTGCAGTCAGGATGTTAGTTAACCTTTTACCAGATACTCTGTCTAATGCAGTCGATCATAGTTGGTTTGTAAAGTCGGTAAATAGAAAATTGATTGATGTCACTCGTTATTTAGGCAAAAAGTAGGATGTATTTTGTGGTCTTAGCGGAGGAGAGCATAGGTAACCTTCTGGAAAATATTACATCTCTGTCCTAGAATTTATTTACGCAAGTGAAAGGAGTTTAGAGGAACTAAGTTCTTTGACGGTCAAATATCCAATATTTTCTTAAAATATCTAAAACCTTGATTGAACAATGGGATACAAAGAGACACGTAGAAAAAATCATATCAGTGGTTAAGGAGAAGGAACCTGAAGGCTTTAACTAGTAGACAGTTCTCTCTGACTTATTTTTCAGCATCGTTTAGAGCAAAATACATGTGTGAGAGAGACCACATAATAATGATCTCTTTCTAAAGGACATGGTATTTGTATAAAAATTTAATCATCAGCAACACAATAAGATTTTTGACACTGAAGGTTTGCAAATCACTACAGAAAATTCGAGTGAACGACAGTAAACATTTCAATGGAATAAGATTCGGGAAAGTACTAGTAAGATGTTAGCAAAATGGACATCAACTCACCATAAAAGATGGAGGCATCAGAAAACAACAAATGAGCTTAACAGGGAAAATCTTGGAGCCGCCCATGAATATGTATATTATATATATTATATATATATATATATATATATATATATATATATATATATATATTATATATAATATATATATATATATATATATATATATATATATATATATATATATATATATATATATATATAAATATAGTAATTAATTTGTAAAATATAGCCGCAATTTCCTATGGTGTATATAGTACAAATCTAAAGGAGCATTAAATCAGTATTACAAAGGCACTGTATTTGATTTTCAAGCAATTTATTATGTTTGGTTAGGTTTATAAGAATGGTAGGTAAGGAAGGTTCGGGAAATCATAGACCAGTTGACAAACTTTTAAGACTTAATGAAAGCTACTACTGACTGCAATGAGAAGGTAGAACCAGTCCATGTTTTATATTTAGATAACAGCAAAGCATTTGAGAAGGCATCCAATGTAAGATTGATATAAAAGTTAACTCAGTATGGTTAGGTAGAGTGGTCCATTTGACTAGATTAAAGAGTGGTTGAGGAATAGAAGACGATGTACACTTCTGAATCGTGAAGTGTGGTATCCCACAGGGTTCTGTGTTGGAACCACTACTATTCCTTTTATATATATATATATATATATATATATATATATATATATATATTATATATAATATATATATATATATATATATATATATATATATTATATATTATATATATATATATATGAACTACAAAAGGGATATTAAATGTGCGGTTCCAAAGTTTGCAGATGATACAAGTGACTATCTCGATAAGAAGAGTTGTGAAGAGAGGAAAAATTCTATTTCTTAGGAGTATAATTCAAGTTCACAAAATATTTACATTGCATTATAATACTGAGATCAATAAATTCTTTATATTAAGGCCGTGAAAAGAGACCAGAGGGCATGATAAGAAAGTTGTAAAGAAGTGATACTATCTTGATGTAAGAGAATACTTATTCAACAAAAAAGTTGTTAATTTATGGATTGGTTTGCCAGAGGAAATTGTTGGGTGTGAATCACTTGCAACATTTAAGAGAGGATTGGAAAGTTATATGGATGATCTAGGCATCATATAATACGGTTAAACCTAATTGGTTTGGCGGTATTTAGCTATTAAAGCGTTAATGCGTTAAATGTGGTTATAGTCTGATCAAATGACTGCAACATGCTAAGAGAATATACTGCTTAAATAGATTTAGCATTTGTTGGATAGAGTATATAATAACCAACACTTTGTGAATAATACTATTGATAAACATTTGTGTGCTTCTAATTGCCTTTCATTCTCCATGTGTAATCGGGTTGACAAATTATCTAAAGTTTTCTTCTCAAATTGAATTGACATTCATATAACAAAATGAGAAGCTAATTTTGGCCAAATTAGGTATTTATCCCTTCGCTTTAGTTTCTGACGATGAAGCTAGATGAAATCTAAGTTAAACGTGTACTATCACGTTGTTTTGACCTAAATTTCGTACATATAAGTTAAATTGTAGCTATAATTAAACATGCATTCTATTTTAATTATATTCTAATTGGTTTTATAACATTATTCGGATCATTTCGATATAATTGTTGAATTTTTAGCTCCTAATATTTGCTTACATTCAAACATCCTGTGGAAAGATATCATATTTGGAGTCAGAACTTTATTTACTCAATAAATTCAGGTAAGCTGTTTTA
>SEYY01013258.1:57500-60000 GCA_009176605.1 Armadillidium nasatum
TATATATATATATATATATATTATATATATATATATATATATATATATATATATATATATATATATATATATATATATATATATATATATATATATATATATATATATATATATATATATATATATATATATATAGGAATAACGTATTTGAGAAAGCTCATGATCACCTGTCATGATGACAATCTCAAAAGACCTCCCCGACCTCGCTCGGATGCGATTTCCTTTTGTACCTTCGTGGTGTGGTGGTTAGCCTTTCTTTTCATCTGAGATGTCAAGGTTTGAGTCCCCAATAGCTGATTAGAAATTGCAAAATTTTATTCCACGGTGTATTGTGGTTTCATACATACATATGTCTGTGGTTTATAGGTATAGTAACTGACCCGTTACCCCACATTCGAGCGAGGTCGGGGAGGTCCTTTGAGATTGTCATCATGACAGGTATCATTAGCTTTCTCAAATGCGATTTCATTAGTTCCTTCTTGGTGGGGTGGTTAGCGCTTTTTCTTATCATCTGTGAGGTCAGGGTTCGAATCCCCAAGAGCAGATTAGGAAATTATATTTATATATATATATATATATATTATATATATATATATATATATATATATATATATATATAATATATATATATATATATATATATATATATATATATATATATATACTCTCATTTGACTTCGGATTCGATCCAGATCCGGAGGTTCTGGATTCGTAATCGGATTTGAATGATTTTTTTTACGGTAACATAAAAATTTAAACCCCTTTCTTTTTTATCTTCTACGAATAAAAATTTCTTTCCTCTTACAAAAAAAAAACATCTCTAATAACTTCTGTAAATTTGTCTTTCAGCTTCTGTTCTTTCTGACTGTACTGTAACTACAACTGTTTTTCTTCATCTAATTTCACCCTGGATGATTCTAGTATATGTTATCCTACTTCCCCTCTGATGTATTCTATACCTCTACCTGTAATCACACGTGATTGGGTGCATTAAATTCTGACGTCTATGGACGTCATTTTTCCTCGTGTTTTGAGAGAGTGTGCATCTTCTCCTAGTGTCTGTCCTCGTTTAACTTTATCCTATAAGCTTTAATACTAATACTTTCTCTCTGTGCTTAAAGTACGCATATATTCAGCTGATCCCGAATAATTTTAGCAGTTCTAATTTTTCTAACTCTCGTCCTATAACTCTCGATTGTATTTTGTCTAAAATCTTTGAAATTCTCCTCAACAATAACCTCCTGAATAATCTGGAATCTCATTCTTTTCTCACAAATCATCTTATGGCTTTCGACTCTGATGGTCTACTGATGGCATTCTCTCCTATCTCTTTGATTTATGATGTTTTGTCTTCTGGAAGTAATGAGAGTCCTCTGTGGTGGCGCTTGAGATATCAAAAGTTTTTGACACTTTAGAGCAAGAGTCAGTACCTTCTAAGCTTCCTTCCTTCTACTTGATTACTCATGTCTAGTTTTCTCTCAGAACGTTCCATGACAGCACTTGCTGATGAAAAGACCTCTCCCTCTTTTCCAGTTAATTGTGGTATTCTTTCAGGTTATATTTTCATCTTTATTATTACTTTTCATTAACAGTCTTCTCAGCAGCAATTCTAACTCCGTTCACTCTAATGCCTATGACTCAACTCTCCATTTTTTCCTCTCATTTCAAATGTGCTCTTTCTTTTCCATCTAGAGTTGTTATCTTGTCAATATGGATGGGACTTCCCCATTGGGTTGCCTCAACCTTGCGAAATTCAACCCTTTAAATTTTCAACTTCTCCAAAACTTGAGACGTCATATCTCTGATACGTGACGTTATTCCAGCCTACGTCTTAGGCGGCTCTCCCCTCTCACCTGTGAACAACAAAAACATTCTTGGTCAGAACATAAACAACAAATAAGAAGATAGGAATTCTACTTAGCTTGCAGAATTTTATCTTCCGAACAGTTGCTCCAATTATATAAATGTCTTTTCTAACCATGTATGGAGTTTCATTCTCTCATTTGGTAAGAGGAAGGGGTTCCGGCTATGAACAGAGTTAAGTTTAAGGCTAAAAGACTAATAAACTGTCCTCTACTTTCAAACTCCCTTGACCCTCTATGTCTGAGACATGACTTTGGTACACAATCTCTTTTCTATAGGTCCAATAATGACCAGTGTTCAAGGTAATTTACTTTTTTTATTCCCCTCCCACTGCGTTGTCATCTCAACACAAGGAGTAAATATTGCAAACTTTAGATTTGTTGTTTCCTGACCTTTATTAACTTTAATTTTTATTTTGAATTTTTGCTTATATATTACTTTAATTAATGTTAAATTCAAATAAAAAAAATAACAAGTTAATTTATTTCAAAAGATGTAATGAGGAAATGTCGTATTTCGTACAGAACACTCTATTAGTGAGCTTATTTCTCTTTTACCTGATTCTTGGTACTCTGCTGTAGGGCATTTCTGTCAATATATATATATATATATATATATATATATATATATATATATA
>SEYY01013258.1:77500-80000 GCA_009176605.1 Armadillidium nasatum
TATATATATATATATATATATATATATATATATATATATATATATATATATATATATATATATATATATATATATATATATATATATATATATATATATATATATATATATATATATATATATATATATATAACTCATACAGTCCGTTATAATACTGTCAAACTTTAAATACGTTCGGCTTTTAATCTTACATTCCTTTAAATCAGTTGCACTTTTCTATCACATATTACCCTGGCATCATTTCCAATTTTTTTTTTGTCTTATGACTGACTCTGTTATAAGGGAATGTTTAATTGCTCCCAATAAACATTCTCCATTTAATGTATTTTTCTTATATATATTTCACTCTTTTTGTTAGATTGTAATTGGTGCTATTTCTTTCTCTTTTTAACATTAAAAGATAAAATAAAAAATTTATTAAGTTTTATATTAGTCTTCAGTCTTTATTTTTTGCCTTCGTTATTCTTTTTAGTAGTGATTGATTGATTACCAAGAGAAAAGATTCATTCATATGTTACGGAATTATTTCTTGATTTTCCCGTTCTTTATTTTCTAACCTGAATCGCAAACACATTTCGGCGAGACCATATTAAATTGCATTATCTTTTCTAAGCTTTGAAAGCAATTAAACAATTTCGAGTTTTGCCTACGCTTTCATTTTTGAAAATGTTTAAAAAATAAATATGGCTACTGTGAAAATAATGGTAGTTTGTAGTGAGTTAGATAGACAAATTTTTCCTTTGTGTCTAGTAGGCTTCTAGGTGTTCCATTCATTTGAGTAATAATTTGCAAAATACCAAAGTTAGAAATATAATTTATTATAAATACGGTACACTTGATGTACAGTCGTGAACAAAAGTTCGTTCCTATTAAGCTGGAAATAAATATTTATATAAAATGGAAATCATTTCATAAAAGCTCTATTTTGAATAAAAAGAAAATAAAAACATTGAGAGGGGCTTAATTGAACTGTTTTTGGCTGAACCTGAAATGATCCCCATTTTATATAAATATTTATTTCCAGCCTAATAGGAACGAACTTTTGTTCACGACTGTACATAGTAATACCCTTATTAATTACACTACAAGAATAACTACTCCAGAAGAAGCGTTGATATCGTTAAGTTTTCTAGTCATTTTGATATTTTGATTTAGTGTTTCAATAGAATTATCAATGAAGAAATAATAATTGCTTCCCAATATACATTAATTTATACAAACTAAAATCGTTCTTTTTGAAATTCTAGATAAATTTTGATGTTGGGTAATTTTATTTACTAATTTAACTATTTGATCAATATTCAATTATTAAAAATTTGGAAATTTTAAAAATTTATCTCCTTGGTGATATGATTTGATTGCAGATGGAGTTTGATTTGATTGCAGATGTGGTTATTAAGTGTCCTTCAATTTTCACTCTTTTATTTATTTATTTTTTTTTTTATTTTTTCCTGTCCATTTTTTTAAGTTCTATATATCTATATATATATATATATATATATATATATATATATATATATAATATATATATATATATATATATATATATATATATATATATATATATATATATATATATATATATATATATATATATATATATATATATATATATATATATATATATATATATATATATATATATATATATATATATATATATATATATATATATATATATATATATATATATATACTATATATAAACAAGCTTTTTCTCAGATTTTATCAGCGTTCAGTTATACAATTCAATCTCATAGGTGATAATCATGACTTTTTTTCTTTTTAATACAAGGAATGGAATTTTGCAGGAAGTTTCTTCCTATGATCAACGGGAAGGATCGAATCAGCTCTTTCTAGCACGTTAGTTAACCACTTATCACTTTGGCCCTCGATGTTGGGCAGCTTCAAAGGGATTGAAACATATATATATATATATATATATATATATATATATATATATATATATATATATATAATATATATATATATATATATATATATATATATATATATATATATATATATATATACTCTGATAGAAAAAGCCAAAATCCCACCAGTCACCACCAGAGTTGGAAAATTCTCCGGACTGGTCAAATTGAAAGCCAACATACCCAGACACACTATACTGCATATGAAATTGTATATGTCAAAGGAAGTTGGGAAAAAAGACGAAGTAAATAAGTATCAAACTTTGCAAGTGGAGAACATGTGAGATTGAGCATAGCGGTTATATCTGGTGTCAGAGAGTTGCAAACAGAAAGGATGAGACTGTGTAGAAAGGCTTGTCACACTAGCCCTGTCTTATTGGAGGAGATATGAAACAGGAAAGTTCTGAAGAGTAGTGTCCATTATCATTGCGATTATATTGAGGTTGACGAAACAACAGAAAATCCCTACTTTAAACCTTTTCAAGGAGAGCTGTGTGAATGGAACCACTCCAAATGAGTTAAGTATGATCTATACAAGGATGAACAACCAACCAAATTTGACAAAA
>SEYY01013258.1:90000-92500 GCA_009176605.1 Armadillidium nasatum
TGAATCAGAATGACAAGTGATACAATGCAAAAATTAACATAAATAGGGTGATGACGATAATAATAATAATAATAATAATAATAATAATAATAATAATAATAATAATAATAATAATAATAATAATAATAATAATAATAATAATAATAATAATAATAATAATAATAATAATAATAATATATAAAATAATAAAATAATAATAATAATAATAATAATAATAATAATAATAATAATAAAATAATCTAATAATAAATATAAATAAATAATATAATAAAAATAATATAAAATAAAAAGTATAATTTTATAATAATAATAACAATAAAAGCATTAGCAATATTTACCATAAAAATAATAGTGAAGTAAATGATTTTTATATAGTAATCATGGCGTAATAAAGATTGAATAAGAATTAATTATTATAATTAATCTGTAAAAAAAAAAAAAAAAAAAAAAAAAAAAAAAAAAAAAAAAAAAAAAAAAAAAAAAAAAAAAAAAAAAAAAAAAAAAAAAAAAAAAAAAAAAAAAAAAATATATATATATATATATATATATATATATATATATATATATATATATATATATATATATATATATATATATATATATATATATAATATATATATAATAATAATAATAATAATAATAATAATAATAATAATAATAATAATAATAATAATAATAATAATAAAATAATAATAAAAAAATAATAATTAAATAATAATAAATAATAATAATAATAATAATAATAATAATAATAATAATAATAATAATAATAATAATAATAATAATAATAATAATAATAATAATAATAATAATAATAATAATAATAATAATAATAATAATAATAATAATAATAATAAATAATTAATTATAATAAATTTAAAAATTAAAAAATAGAAAAATATATATATATATATATATATATATATATATATATATATATATATATATATATATATATATATATATATATATATATATATATATATATATATATATATATATATATATATATATATATATATATATATATATATATATATATATATATATATATATATATATATATATATATATATATATATATATATATATATATATTATATATATTTCAGATATAATTTTGCCATGATTTTCGATATTCGGTAGATTATGTTTTTATGTTTCATTAATGTGTGACCACTAAATATATTTCTTACATTAAATTCTACAACGATGCATTAGTACTATTTTCTGTCATATTCTAATTACATAAACTAAGTACAATCCCTAAATCTCTTCAGTAGTCAACTAATAATAATAATAATAAATAATAATAATAATAATAATAATAATAATAATAATAATAATAATAATAATATAATAATAATAATAATAATAATAATAATAATAATAATAAAATAATAATAATAATAATAATAATAATAATAATAATAATAATAATAATAATAATAATAATAATATAATATAATTATAATAATAATAATAATAATAATAATAATAATAATAATAATAATAATAATAATAATAATAATAATAATAATAATAATAATAAGAAAGAAGAAGAGAAGAAGAAGAAGAAGAAGAGAAGAAGAAGAAGAAGAAGAAGAAGAAGAAGAAGAAGAAGAAAAACTACAAAACTACAAAACTACAGAACATTGAATACAAAGACTTTACAGTCCCCTCAAGGCCAGTCTGTTAAATAATCAATTGTCAGCGAAGATACTATTAACACAGCTCCCGGATATCTTAATAGATTTATATTTACCTTTATTTAAATGATTTCATCATTTTTTGTTCACTAATAATAAAGTACTAAGTCTTGCAAACTATACGCTCATAGACCAATTTCCTTGAAATGTATATCCAATTTCTTCTTGAATGATTCGATGTTGTTACTGTTCACTATTTGATAAGAAAGACTATTCCACAATTCAATCAAATAGTATGTAAAAAAATTCTTTGCTATGTTTGTTTGAAATCGCTTGTGAGACAGCTTGTGTCCGTTGCTACGTGTTAGGTCATTCAAGTCGTACCGAAACTATTGCTTATGATCAACGTTGTCAAATTTATTTAGAATTTTAATTACTTTTATTAATTTCCTTCACAATCTTTTGTTTCTAAAGAATGTATATCCAGTTCTCGTAACCGTTGCACATATGATTTACCTCTCAATTCTGGTATTAATTTAGTTGCCCTTTTATGAATACTTTCGATTTTATCTATGTACCCGCGTATTCCAGATGAGGTCTAATAATGATTTATAAAGAGGAAGTATTATATTTTTAGATTTATATTCAAAATTTCTAGCAATGAAACCTAAAGCCATATTAGTCTTCTGAACAGAATCAGCACACTGCTTTGAAAATTTTAAATCTTACTGATTAAAACTCCAAGATCCTTTTCCTCACCGACAACTTTGATAACTGAGTCACCTATAACATAATTATATTCGATATTCCTGCTTCCAAAATGTAAAAACTTACATTTATTATATTAAATT
>SEYY01013258.1:102500-110000 GCA_009176605.1 Armadillidium nasatum
TATATATATATATATATATATATATATATATATATATATATATATATATATATATATATATATATATATATATATATATATATATATATATATATATATATATATATATATATATATATATATATATATATATATAATATATATAAATATATATATATATATATATATATATATATATATATATATATATATATATATATAATATATATATATATATATATATATATATATATATATATATATATATATATATATATATATATATATATATATATATATATATAATATATTATATATATATATATTTTTTTTTTTATTTTTATATATATATATATATATATATATATATATATATATATATATATATATATATATATATATATATATATATATATATATATATATATATATATATATATATATATATATATATATAATATATATATATATATATATATATATATATATATATATATATATATATATATATATATATATATATATATATATATATATATATATATATATATATATATATATATATATATATATATATATATATATATATATATCCAGAAAGTTAATTTTAGAAATAAGTAAAAACTGATTAAGGTTGCCCGTCAAACCTCCAGAGAAAAGTCTCATTAGCATCAGCTTTTCACTAATGTTGGAAAAACAGAAGAAAGATAAATATAGAAAGAGGAAATTCAACATTGTTCTATTTATTTAGCATTGAAAATATCTCATCAATAACAATGATGATGAACTCCCGACTGATACTTCTGGAAGCTGTTCCAGACCTTTTTTAAAAGGTGTGTTGGTGGGGGAGAGGGTTTGCTCGTGTGTGTGTGCGAGCTGTAATCTTTAATTATGTGTATCTAAACTTGTGTTGATTGTTTTATTAATGTTTTCTTGTGTAGTTTATTGTTTAATGTGTTACACATAGGGAGGTAGCAATTGTTATCAATTTTTTTTAATTATACTAACTTGTTTTTACATGACGCTTGCAAAGTTATAAATCAAGCAATTATGCAATTATTTATATATATATATATATATATATATATATATAATATATATATATATATATATATATATATATATATATATATATATATTATGATTAAAAAATGTGTCTGTAATTCATGACAGCCAATTAAATTATTACTATGACTTTTTTTTATTAAAATAAATAAATAATAATTAATAATTCACTCATTTTTTTATTAAAATAAATAATAATAATAATAATTCACTCATCTATCTATAGGTTTACGATATTATATCAGGTACTACACTTCTAAATACAATATTAATAATAATATTAATAATAATAGTAATAATAGTAATAATAATAATAATAATAATAATAATAATAATAATAATAATAATAATAATAATAATAATAATAATAATAATAATAACAGTGGTTTCCTTTTAGCCCCAAAATTTCATGCTAACATAAACATTTAATTCATTTAATAAGAACTGCATGAAAAATAAAATAATAATACGAATAATACATAAACGGTTGTAATATTAATAATACTAATCATTGTAATAATAATAATGTTTATTTCAATTATCATAGTAATAATAATTTTAATAATAATAATAATGATAATAATCATGTTAATAATAATAAAAGTACCAAAAATTATATAAATAATAATGGCAAAAATAATAACTATAGTAAGTATATTATCATAGTAATAATAATATTAATAATTCACAATTCACAATTCACAAATTTTTATTCAAGGCTTAAAGTTTAAAAGTAGGTCCTATGCTACTAAATTCAATAATAATCTTAATAATAATAATGTGACTGTCCAATTCTCTGAAAATAATAATAATATTAATAATATTAATACTGTTAATAATAATAATGATAATAATAAGGATAATAATAATAAAAGTAGCAATAATTATATTAATAATAATAGCAAAAATAATAACTATATAGTAAGCATACAAACGGTCAGAGATATACATAAATAAGAATAATAGTAATGATAGTATTAATTGTAATTCAATTTTAACACAATAATGCAGCTATTGATTGTAATAATAACAATTTACAAAGACAATAACAACAATAATGGTAATATCAATGATAATAATAATAATAATAATAATAATAATAATAATAATAATAATAATAATAATAATAATAATAATAATAATAATAATAAAAATAATAATAAAAGTAATGATAATAATCACTATTTCTGTAGCTGTGATAATAACATAATATTAGGAATGATAATAAAGTGATAATAAATAATAATAATAATAATAATAATAATAATAATAATAATAATAATAATAATAATAATAATAATAATAATAATAATAATAATAATAATAATAATAATAATAATAATAATAATAATAATAATAATAATAATAATAATAATAATAATAATAATAATAATAATAATAATAATAATAATAATAAAATAATAATAATAATAGTTGTATGAGCACTAATAACTCTTAAAATTTTTAACTTTATTAAGCAAGTATTTTAAAGAATAACAAATACATAAAAAGATAAGACATTTTAATATGCTCATTCTTTTATTAATTTATACCGTTAAATATTAAATTAATGATACAATTTTGATTGCGATGTACAAATATGTAGGAACGAGGAATCCGATATTTAAATCCAGTTTCAGTACTTCCCCTTGACAATAGTATATGGGATGATTATTCTGTTATAATATTCGTCATATGGAAGCATAATGCTTAAAATCAAGATGCTATTGACGTTGAAAAGACAAAATTACACGCCAGTTAAAATAAGGTGTCGTTCCATTGTGTTAACAGTGTCGTTAAATCATTTTGTATTTATTGTTGATGCGAATCATAAACCAGTAATAAAGTAATTTGAATTAAAGTTAAATCAATCTGCTGGTCAAAACAAGTCTACAATTTCACGTTTGATTAAAAATTTCATCATAGTTTCTGTTCAAAATCGAAATGGTTTAGGCATCTCTGTCAATGTTCGCAGTTTTTGTTGATGCTTCGCAACGTTTAAGAAACTCACCTTGAAAAACCCTTAGAAAGTTATCTTTGTAAGTTGGAATGTCACCAACTCTTGTTTCAAAGGCTTCAAAGAGACTAAAACCTCTTACCACATGGGTGCCGTCCAAGAACTGGAAGATCCTGAAGTTATGTTAGGTTAAGTTAGGTTAGTTTAGATTAGGCTAGGTTAGGTTAGTTAGGTTAGGTTAGGTTAGGTTAAGTAAGTTTAGGTTACGTTAGGTTAGGCTAAGTTAGGTTAGGTTAGATTTCCAGAATCTTTTTGCAAATTTGATATTTTTTATAAGGAATATCTGAAAAGTGTAGGTTTACAAAATACAGACTTGAATTCCAAAATTGATTTTAAGATTTTTAAAATAAATCGTGGCATAACGGTAGAGTTATTGAATCACTTACTTGAAAACGATGGTTCGATCCCTAGTGCGAATTCTTGAAAAAAAAATTCTTAGAAGATCTACTCCTGAACGGCGGTGAGGTGCGGATATATATATATATATATATATATATATATATATATATATATATATATATATATATATATATATATATATATATATATATATATATATATATATATATATATATATATATATATATATATATATATATATATATATATATATATATATATATATATATATATATATATATATATATATATATATATATATATATATATATATATATATATATATATATATATACCCTGCATCCAGGTTGAAGGATATCACTTTCTACATTTGCTAAAAAGATGAATATACTCGTATGTCTCCATTTTCTTTTTCTTTTTATGAATCTTTTTTTATTCTTCTAAGTGTAAAAAGCGATACACAAATAGATACAATAGAAAGTCGAGTTCTCTTTCGAACCACCCATAGAGAAAATAGTCATTTTAATAACTACAATTTGCAGTTTTATTTTCACTTTAATTTCTCAAATCAATTTAAATAAATTGAGAAATATTTTGATTGGTAATTAAATAAAAAATTTCTGCCATTAAAAAAAAAATAAATGGCGCTAAATATAGTTGAAAAAAAAAGCAAAAATGTATATTTTTATCACTATTATGCCAAATTTCTATGTGATAGCTGTTATCTATCAAAAATTAAATAAATATTTAAATACATTTTAATTTCTCTATGCATTGGTCAAGAGGATATTAGTTAAAGGATTGAATGATTAGTTTAGTCTATTAATTCTTTGAAAAAAATAAATAAATAAATATATAAAAATAAAAAAATAAAAAATATTTTGAAAAGGTGCCGACTAAAGAGAAAGGGTAGGCTAACTAATTATTTACTCACCAGTCTTATTTTCTACTATATATATATATATATATATATATATATATATATATATATATATATATATATATATATATATATATATATATATATATATATATATATATATATATATATATATATATATATATATATATATATATATATATATATATATATATATATATATATATATATATATATATATATATATATATATATATATATATATATATATATATATATATATATATATAATATATATATATATATATATATATATATATATATATATATATATATATATATATATATATATATATATATATATATATATATATATATATATATATATATATATATATATATATATATATATATATATATATATATATATACTCTACTGGTAAAGTCTGAAACAAACTCCCTTCATCTATTTTCCCAACTTCCTATGACTTACATACCTTCAAACGATGTGTATCAGGTCATGTCAGCCTTTAATTTGACCAGGTTCCCGACTTTCCTCCTAACTCTGGTGGAAATGTTTGTGGGCTTCTGGCTTTTGCCCACCAGAGGTGAAATAATATATATATATATATATATATATATATATATATATATATATATATATATATATATATATATATATATATATATATATATATATATATATATATATATATATATATATATATATATATATATATATATATATATATATATATATATATATATATATATATATATATATATATATATATATATATATATATATATATATATATATATATATATATATATATATATATATTACCTCCATCTCTCCACTCGACACAATCTTCCACACAACTATGATATCTTCTTCGAAAACACTCAACTCAGACCTTCATCTGTTCTTAATATTCTCGGTGTTTCCTTTTCTCGTGATCTTTCTTGGAAAGATCACATTACCTCTCTTTCTAAACAAGCTTCTAAGAGGTTGGGTGTTCTGAGGCGCCTTCAGTTTTTCTTTACTCCACCCCAGTTGCTTGCTCTGTATAGGGGTGTTGTTCGCCCCTGTATGGAGTATGCTTCACATATCTGGGGTGGTTCCACACATACAGCTCTCCTAGAGAAGGTGGAGTCTAGGGCATTTCGTCTCATCAACTCTCCTGCTCTTACTAACTCTCTTCAATCTCTTTCTGCCCGTCGAATTGTTGTTTCACTCTCTCTATACTATCGCTATTACAATGGACACTGCTCTTCTGAACTCTCTCGTCTCATACCTCCTCCCACTGAGAAGGGCTCGTGCGACTCGACTTTCTACACAGTCTCATCCTTTCTCTGTCCAACTCTCTGACCCCAGACTTAACCGCTATGCTCTGTCCTACATGTACTCTACTGGTAAAGTCTGGAACACACTCCCTTCTTCTATTTTTCCAACTTCCTATGACTTACACACCTTCAAACGTCGTGTATCGGGAGATGTCGGCCTTTAGTTTGACCAGGCTTCCGTCTTTTCCCCCAACTCTGGTGGAATTTTGGTAGGCCTCTGGCCTTTGCCCACCAGAGGTGATATAAAAAAAAAAAAAAAAAAAAAAAAAAAAATATATATATATATATATATATATATATATATATATATATATATATATATATATATATATATATATATATATATATATATATATATATATATATATATATATATATATATATATATATATATATATATATATATATATATATATATATATATATATATATATATATATATATATATATATATATATATATATATATATATATATATATATATATATATGTATATTATTAAGTAGAACAACTGAGAGAGCTCATTTTTTCTTAAGGCGGAACTTTATAACTGCAAAAGAATCATAATAAACAAAGATTTTTGAGAAATTTATTAGTTTCGGGTCAGATCGTCTTCAACCCATTCTCCAGGCTAACAATCGAATGAACAAAATAATAATGATTAAAATAACAAAATAACAGTAAAAAAATTTATAAAATTACTTTTTATAATAAATAAATGTATATGAAATCTAACATATATAGAGAAAAGTTCTATCACATACCGAAATTTCACTTCAAAATTATAATATTTTCTGAATGCAAATTTTCATTTAGGTTTGTTATTGCCAAATATATAAAAATTCCAGCAAATGAAATCCGGCTCACTCTCAAAATATGAAATTTAAAATCTTCTATCTTGTATTGGAGAGAATGAGTGTTAATAGGCGAATAGTGGGGGTGGGGGGGATGATGCAATTGGTCCAAAGTTCTGAAGGAAACACCTTTGTGCTCAGTAATGCGGGTTGAAAGACTTCGAGTAGTCTTTCCAATATAGGCAGCATCACAGTTGCCACAATTGTATTCATATATCACTGATGAGCAAAAAAATTTTGGAAGTCTTTCCTTAGACTTTAAAAACTTGACAATTTTGTAATTATTATTAAAAACTAGTTTAAGATTAAGATTGGAGGGCAATTATATTTTAATATTCCATTAATTTTTCTTTCAATTTCGTAACTCATTCTCCCCAAAAATGGCAACTTGAGAAATAAAAGTTCTTTATAGGTACAGTTAATTTGGCAAGAAGTTGTTGAAATTTTAAAGAGAAGTTTTCTAAAAACATTTTCAGTGAGAGACATTGAAAGTGATTTTAGGAAATCCAATTCATTTGATAGTTTAATATAACATGAAGAAATCTTATAAGCTCTGTCAAATAATGTCTTCACCAGATTTACTTTGTAAATATGAGGGATGAAAGAATCATATTAGTGGTTAATCCGGTAAATGTTGGCATCCTATAAATATTGGTCTGGAATTTGCTATTTTCTTTATATATTAACGTCCAGAAATAACAGCGAATTATTTTCTTCAATTTCCAACGTTAATTTGATGTTAGGATGTTTGGAGTTAAAATAATGCAGAATCATCTCAATGTGTTTTTTAGATCTAAACAGTAAGAAAGAATCATCAATATATCTCCTATAGAAAGCTGGTCAAAATTCAATAGGGAAACTATGAAGCCAGAGAGATTCAAAATGGCTCCTAAATATATTATTAGTGTATTACCTAATGGGTTACCCATAGCAACTCCATCAATTTGCTTGTAAAATGTTTCATCAAATAAAAGCATTAGATCTTTAATAGCTGTCTG
>SEYY01013258.1:115000-120000 GCA_009176605.1 Armadillidium nasatum
ATATATATATATATATATATATATATATATTATATATATATATATATATATATATATATATATATATATATATATATATATATATATATATATATATATATATATATATATTATATATATTTTTTATTCTTTAATTTGTTAAAAATTTTCACAAGTACCCCTTGGCTTTCAACCCTCTCAAATATTAAAGTGTAATAATAAAAAATTTTAATTAAACATTTGAGATAGTTGCCGGTAAATCAAGTCCATAAGGCTACTGAAATTTTTGTTACCGAAAAGTAGCAAAGATGACGGAGAATATAAGACTTTTTACTCTTTGAAATGCCGAATGATGCTCCGATATATTATGCACCGTATCAATCAATCTCTTATCGCTAACAATTATCATAATTACTATCCCAAATATCCACCCTTTGATGAAATGAGATGATGAGAACCGGTCTATTGATGTTTGGACTTAATATCTGGGAAACTGAATTTTCTTTGCATTTTCACCTTTGTTTCTAAAGCACTTCACAAAAAATAAATAAATAAATAAAATTTTTAATAAATAAATAAAAAATTTAAATAAAAAAAATTACATAAAAAAAAAACTTTTTAACGTACATGATCACTTTATGTGTTCTTTACCTTTACAGTCTAAATTTCATTTAAGTATTTTACAATATTTTTCAAATGATATAGATGAATAATAAATAATAAAAATTTTGTATTTTTTATTTAATATATTATTATGGTTTCTTAAATTTTAATTTCTATTGATGTTAAGCATAATGATCCAAGTCTATTTTAGAAATGCTTTTTTTTCTTTTCTTTTTTTTTTTTTTTTTTTTTTTTTTTTTTTTTTTTTTTTTTTTTTTTACGAAAGAAATTAAGTAAGTCTTGGTCTATACACAAGCGACTATAACGGCAGTGCTTAATTGATTACTATTTCTGCAAAATAAATTAACAAAAAATAAAAATAAAAATATATATATATATATATATATATATATATATATATATATATATATATATATATATATATATATATATATATATATATATATATATATATATATATATATATATATATATTATATATATATATATATATATATATATATATATATATATATATATATATATATATATATATATATATATATATATATATATATATATATATATATATATATATATATATATATATATATATATATATATATATATATATATATATATATATATATATATATATATATATATATATATATATATATATATATATATATATATATATATATATATATATATATATATATATATATATATATATATATATATATATATATATATATATATATATATATATATATATATATATATATATATATATATATATATATATATATATATATATATATATATATATATATATATATATATATATATATATATATATATTTAAGAAAGTAGCATTTTATATTCAATTTTCAAATGAGCCTGCTCAGGTAGGAGAGAAAGAATTTGTTCGTTTTCATATTTTAAAGGTTGTCAAACTGGGAATTATAGTAATAATTATAAAAATATTATTAATAATAATAATAGTAATATTAATAATAATTATAATAATAATAATAATAATAATAATAATAATAATAATAATAATAATAATAATAATAATAATAATAATAATAATAAAAATAATAATCATAATAATAATAATAATAATAATTGTGTGATAGATAGAAATCTTGATGGATAGTTAAGTAAATATAGATAGATAGACATTTAGATAGATCTTTCGATATAGATAGATAGATAGATAGATAGATAGATAGATAGATAGATCGGTATATTGGTAGAAAAATAGGTAGATAGATAGAAATATTGGTAAAAAGATAGATATATAGATAAATAGATAGGTAGATAGAAGGATAGATTGATATATAGATAGAAAAATAGAGAGATAAATAGATAGATAGATAGATAGATAGATAGATAGATAGATAGATAGATAGATAGATAGATAGATAGATAGATAGATAGATAGATAGATAGATAGATAGATAGATAGATAGATAGATAGATAGATAGATAGATAGATAGATAGATAGATAGATAGATAGATAGATAGATAGATAGAAGCATAGATAGATAGATAAATAGAAAGATAGAAATCTGGATTTTCATCACTACCTAATTGTACCAGTATAAAGAATGCAAGAACGATCAGATATAGTGATAAATATTCCCTTGGAGCGATCAGTTCCCAAATTTCCGACCTAATTATAAATCAATATAGATTTCTCATTGCTTCATTTAAAAGGGATTTAACTTTTTTTTATATTTAATATAATTTAATATATATATATATATAATATATATATATATATATATATATATATATATATATATATATATATATATATATATATATATATATATATAATATATATATATATATATATATATATATATATATATATATATATATATATATATATATATATATTTATTTTACCATTCACCTTTCCCACTCTCGTGGGGTGGTGCCCGTCACAGTTCGCTCACACATACCCACATCCACACTCTATCTCCCCTCCCCCCTCACCACTGCCCTCCATCTCACTCTGTCCTCCGCGACTCTCCTACCTTCGTCCACATTCAAACCTCTCCCCCCCAATATCTCCCTCTATCCACCTCCCCCTTCCTCCCTCTATCTCGGATCTCATCACTCTATCCACCATAGTATTTTCATCCATTCTACACATATGCTCAAACCATCTTAAAACACCCTCTTCCGCTCTACGCACAATTCCCCTCTTCCATTCACACATCTCTCTTATTCTTTCTTTTCTGATTCTATCTACCCTCCTTAACCCACATATAGCCCTCAATCCTTTCATCTCAAAAACTTCTAATCTTTTCCTAATCTGAGCATTCATCCCCCATGTCTCACACCCATACATTGCAGATGGTAGACACATACTCTCAAACATTCGTACCTTTATTTCCTTTGATATTCTTCCCTTCTTCCAAAATTCTCTCAGTCCCCCCAACACTTTTATTCCCTCCGTCACTCTATTCTTTATTTCCCCATCCATCCCTCCTTTTCCCTCCACTAACATTCCCTGATATTTAAACTCTTCTACCTCCTCAAATTTCTCTCCCCCCACCTCGACACCCTCCCATTCCTCCCCTCTTGCTGCCTCATCCCTGCCCCCGATCCTCATCACTTTACTCTTTTGTCTAGTTTACCCTTAGTTAATATATATATATATATATATATATATATATATATATATATATATATATATATATATTATATATATATATATATATATATATATATATATATATATATATATATATATATATAAAATTCAATCTATTCTTTGTAATTAGCCCAATGGGGAACTAGGAGAAAGAATAAATGATAGACTTAATACATTTTTAAAAATTTAGGTGTAAGAAATTTCCTTATAAATAGTAATACATTTAATTAGAATTTTAAATATATATATATATATATATATATATATATATATATATATATATATATATATATATATATATATTATATATATATATATATATATATATATATATATACAGTATATATGAAATAGCATAATGAAAGTCAAGATTTTGATTCCTTAATTCCTTGAAAGAAATTATAGAGATGTTTTCTTTCTCGAAACATTAAAATAAAATAATAATAATAATAATAATCACCTTCCCCCAGGTAGGACTAAGTCCTGTCAGTCAGTGGGATCTTTCGAGGAAGATCCCTGGGTTTCAAGGGCCCACGGCGGATACCGCTGGCTGGGTCAGGCCTATCGCGGATGCCGGAGATTATTCCCATCAGTGGCAAGAGTACTCTACTGATGTACTCGTTTAACGACTGAGTCATTCGGAGCTATGCGCAAGGAGAAATCGCTCACATTTCCCGCTCCGGCCAGGCCTCGAACCCTGGACCTCTCGATTGCTATCACGAGTGCTCGATCGACTGAGCTACGGAGCCGCAAATAATAATAATAAAAATAATAATAATATAATAATAATAATAATAATAATAATAATAATAATAATAATAATAATAATAATAATAATAATAATAATAATAATAATAATAATAATAATAATAAATAATAATTATAATTAATAATAATACTAATATAAGAACAAATGTTGAAGGAACTTTATGGTAGCACCTAATTAGAAATAATTCAGTAAAATTGTAACTATTACAAATTGATTTTTGAATTAGTTGCTGGTCTTGAGCTTGATACCTTGATATTATAATTTATATAAATTATAATGAACAATGGCGCCAAAGTCCAATGTCGGAATGGTGTTTTAAACTAAATTATTTTTTTCTGATATTTGAGTTAACTCTGCTCGCAACCTTAATTCGTAGAAGACAGCTTCGGAAAGGGTATCCCTAAAGAACTCCAAAGTAAGGGGGTTTATACCCCTCCTTGGGTTAAATAAACGGAGTAAAACACCAAAATCTTGATTAAGAGATCCATTTTTTTTTTAAGGAACGATGTACTTTTTTTTTTTTTTTTTTTTTTTTTTTTTTTTATTTTTTTTTTATTTTTTATTTTTTTATTAAAAATTTCTCACCACAAATCTAGGAGGGGAAATTTCTCGAAAATTCTATTTACGATTCGCTTGAGAGATCGAATCAGTATCTTCATGAAAGTAGAGAACCCTCACACCAATCTTTGAATTAATGATAAGAGAATAGGAACTTTTCTCTATTGCTTGGAATTCTCTCCTAAAAGAATGCAGAAAGAAAATATACTCAAAAGGATCTCTATAATTATCAATTACTTTTAACTTTATATATATATATATATATATATATATATATATATATATATATATATATATATATATATATATATATATATATATATATATATATATATATATATCCGTCACACATAACATAGGGAACATGTATATAAAAAAACAGGAATGAAAACGAAAAATATAACTAAAATGTG
>SEYY01013258.1:137500-140000 GCA_009176605.1 Armadillidium nasatum
ATCTTCCCACACAACTATGATATCTTCTTCGAAAACACACAACTCAAACCTTCATCTGTTCTTAATATTCTCGGTGTTTCTTTTTCTCGTGATCTTTCTTGGAAAGATCACATTACCTCTCTTTCTAAACAAGCTTCTAAGAGGTTGGGTGTTCTGAGGCGCCTTCAGTTTTCTTCACACCACCCCAGTTGCTTGCTCTGTATAGGGGTGTTGTTCGCCCTTGTATGGAGTATGCGTCACACATCTGGGGTGGTTCCACTCATACAGCTCTCCTGGAAAAGGTGGAGTCTAGAGCTTTTCGAAATTCGTTGCGTCACTCTCTCTATACTATCGCTATTACAATGGACACTGCTCTTCTGAACTCTCTCGTCGCATACCTCCTCCACTGAGAAGGGCTCGTGCGACTCGTCTTTCTACACAGTCTCATCCTTTCTCTGTCCAACTCTCTGACCCCAGACTTAACCGCTATGCTCAATCTTACATGTACTCTACTGGTAAAGTCTGGAACACACTTCCTTCATCTATTTTCCCAACTTCCTATGACTTAGCCACCTTCAAACGCCGTGTATCAGGTCATGTCGGCCTTTAATTAGACCATGTTCCCGACTTTCCCCAACTCTGGTGGAATTTTAGGTAGGCCTCTGGCCTTTGCCCACCAGAGGTGAAATAAAAAAAAATAAATAAATAATAAATATATATATATATATATATATATATATATATATATATATATATATATATATATATATATATATATATATATATATATAATATATATATATATATATATATATATATATATATATATATATATATATATATATATATATATATATATATATATATATATATATATATATATAATATATATATATATAGTATATATATATATATATATATATATATATATAAAAGGGTGAAAGGTGATACATTTGAGTGTGGAAGTTATAAGGGTATAAGTTTGCTAAGTATAGTGTGTAAAGTGTATGTTAGGAATCTTATTAGATAAGATAGGTATTAATGTAATGATATGTGAAGAACAAAGAGGATTTAGAGAAGGAAGAGGGTTTTGCTTTAAAAATGATTGAAGAAAATAAGAGAGAAAAAGGAAAAGTTGTATATATGAGCTTTATGGACTTAGAGAAAGCTTATGATAGGGTGGATAGGAATAAACTGTTGAAGGTTTTGAGGGAGTGTGAAATTGAGGAGAAAGTAATTGAGGGAATTAGATCACTTCATAAGAATAGTAGAGCGTGTGTGAGAATAAAGAGAATGGAAACTGCATTTTTTGAGTTGAGCAATGGGTTGAGACAAGGTTGTGTAAGGGAGGGAGGGATTGGAATGGGATAATTCTTTTAAATATCTGTGTGTGAATTTTGAGGGGCGAGATGTTTGTGAGGGAGATGAAGTAGGGTATAAAATTAGAGAAATGGAAAACGTGCTGGGAGGCTTGAGGGATATCTGGAAGAGAGGAAGGCTGACAAGAGAAGTGAAGAAGAAAATGTTTGAGGGATGCTGTATACCGGTTATGTGTGAGAGCGAGGTGTGGCGGTTGTTTGCGAGAAAAAGGAAAAAGGTTGAGTTGTTCGAAATGAAAAGTCTGAAGGGATGTGGTGTAAATAGAATTGATAGAGTCAGGAATGTGAGAATAAAGGAGCAATGTGCCTGGGGAAGGAGTATGGTTGAGAGAGTTGAACAGAACATGATGAGGTGGTTTGGGCATGTTTGTAGGATGAATGATGGTAGATTAGCTAAAAAGGTGTTTATATCGAAAGTTGAAGGTGAAAGAGGTAGGGGAAGACCTAGGAGAGGTTGGAAAAGTGGGGTCAAGAAGCTATTAAGGGATAGGGGGTTGGGATGGAAAGAGAGATTGCGGTTAAAAGAGGACAGGAAATAATGGAAAAGAGTGGTAAAGGAATGAATGCTGGTAACAGTTACGGCTTGTGGTGGTCAACACTCCACGTTTGTGGGAAAGGTTATGAGAATAATATATATAATATATATATATATATATATATCTATATTATATATATATATATATATATATATATATATATATATATATATATATATATATATATATATATATATATATATATATATATATATATATATATATACGTTTATCAATAAATAATTTAGGCCTATCAGAAATATTTTACATAAAATGGAAAATTACCTTCCAGTATGATCTAAATAATTATTTCTTTTATATCTTTTCACATTTATTCTCTCTCTCTCTCTCTCTCTCTCTCTCTCTCTCTCTTCTCTCTTATCTCTTTCTCTCTCTCTCTCTCTCTCTCTCTCTCTCTCTCTCTCTCTCCTTTGAAAGATAAACTAACTCTTCCTATCCACATCATTTTAAATGAATAAAATATTTAATGTTCTGCAAATTAAAAAAGTTATTCAATATTTTAAAAGGAAAAAGAAAAAAAAAAAAAAAACAAAAAAAAAAAATTTTTTTTTTTTTGAAAAATAAAACCAAATATTCAATAATTTC
>SEYY01013258.1:162500-180000 GCA_009176605.1 Armadillidium nasatum
AAAATGTGTTAATAAAACAAAGATCTTTATTTAAAAACACATCTTAATATAGTAGAATTTTTTTCCTGATATTGAGCCTCTAAATTGTTGCTCAAAATTTTCAGTGTTTATCACTGCAAAACAAACAATTAGAGACATAGTATAAACCTTAAATAAAAGTATAAGAAAATTGAGTACTTTTATTATTATATACTAATATATACTTCTTCATTTCATTTATATACCAGTTTTTTTTTTTTTTTTTTTTAGTTCACATCTCACGGGCATTGCCCTATTCGAGGAGAGGAACTTTTCTAGGTAATATATACCTAAGATCACCAAGTGGTATCGAACCGACGCCTTCGAGCACGTGAGTCAATCACTTTACCGTTTTTCCACGGTAGACAGTAATAAGTTTAATTCATGAGTTACGTCTTTTGGTGACGAATTTTTAATATTGACTAGATATTTAAAAAAAAAATCAGTCAAATTTTTCTTTCGCAAATTTAGCAAACATTTTCCTTTCCAAAATCAAAAACCTTCCCAGAAGAGATTTCTAAACATCAACGACAAGAAATCTTCAATTACATTTTTATGTCTTCAAAATTCAAACACGTTCTTGAGAAAACTTTATTAATTAAGAAAACGGACTCCAAGATAAAGTCATCATTAATTAGATTCAAGGTCGTAATTACCTTGGGGCAGGCGGCGGGGAAGGGGGAGGGAGGGGATTGGTTCCTTAAGAATTACGAAAGGGTAATTTTTTCTATCCCGTTTTATGATTATTGTGTCCCAGGAGGCCCCAGTTCCTTAAGTTTCCAATTATTATGCCAAGTTATGTCAGAGTTATGTAGCTGTTATCGCATCATTAAATAATACCTCGAATAGCAAAAAGGTGTCCGAAAACTTGTGATAAACTATCGATAGAAGAAAAAAGCAAATTTTTTGCATGGAAGAAGCAATGATGCAAAGAAAACGCAATGAAGCAAATTTTTTTTAAAAAAAAGTTGAGTAGACTGTGACCATATTTAACTAAAATATTTCTCAAAATGTAACGTATAAGTTACTTAATTAAGCTTTCAGAGAGAGAGAGAGAGAAAAAAAATTAAAAAAACACAAAAAAAAAAAAAAAAAAAAAATATATATATATATATATATATATATATATATATATATATATATATATATATATATATATATATATATATATATATATATATATATATATATATATATATATATATATATATATATATCTTCTTTACAGTTTGCTTTACCCTCTCCAAAGAAGGGTCTTTATCCTGTCATAGGGACCAGAATCTTCTTTCCCCATCTGTTCTAAATAGTCACTCACCTAAGTACCTCAAATCACTTTCTCCTATTATTCTCCATCAAAGAAGATCATTCTTCTCGTGACTTGGTTTCCTATGTTGATCTTGGTATGTTGCAAACTCTAAGCAAAGTAATTACTGGACCGAATTAGTAGCCGTTTACCGTGGCTCAAACGGTAAAGTGATTGACTCACGTGCTTGAGGGCGCCGGTTCGATTTAGGTATATACTACCTAGAAAAGTTCACAATGCCCGTGATCCTAGTTCTCCTCACATGATCCGATCTTGTCTCATATATATATATATATATATATATATATATATATATATATATATATATATATATATATATATATATATATATATATATATATATATATATATATATATATATATATATATATATATATATATATATATATATATATATATATATATATATATATATATATATATATAGGAAGAAAAAAAAAAACCTTGGTAGCAATTTTCAATGTAGTGTATCTAATAAAAACGATTCACTCAATTTATTGTCTTCCTTCAATTCAAAAGTACTCATTAGAGTCAATTTACAAAGCAATTCGTATTTACAGAGACTTTTTCGAATGTGTGCAAAACATTAAAGAATAAAGAGTGCATGACATTCCGAGCGAATCGTGAGCGTATAAAAAGACGCTGAGAATCCATCCCTTCTTTTTCCAGCTTGTTTGACTTACTTCTCTCTGTAACAACACATGCGCGTGGTTTATGCGGTGCGCAGCGGCAGGAACCGTGCCTCCGTCGACGCTTCGTCTGTTTTTAAAGCTGACAGTGACGTATTGCTTCTGAGTTCTTCTTGAGAGTATTTAAATATATATAATATATTGTAATATATATTGTAGGCATAACAAAGACACATGAATGTTTTCTATAACAATCTTTATATATATATATATATATATATATATATATATATATATATATATATATATATATATATATATATATATATATATATATATATATATATATATATATATATATATATATATATATATATATATATATATATATATATATATATATATATATATATATATATATATATATATATATATATATATATATATATATATATATATATATATATATATATATATATATATATATATATATATATATATATATATATATATATATATATATATATATATATATATATATATATATATATATATATATATATATATATATATATATATATATATATATATATATATATATATATATATATATATATATATATATATATATATATATATATATATATATATATATATATATATATATATATATATATATATATATATATATATATATATATATATATATATATATATATATATATATATATATATATATATATATATATATATATATATATACTATATATATATATATCTATGAATACAGAGATTACTGATGTTAAGGAGTAAAAGTAAACATAATGAGTCACTCATACCCTCACCTCACTATCCTCTCCAAGTTGATATTTTAATCACGATTCGTAGTACTAGTCTTAGTAGTCCTCATAAATAAGCTCACAAGTTACTGATGATTTTGAGTCTGAAAAAATATTTAGAGGTTATAAAACTTTTTCCAGAAATAAAAATAAAGTCAAATGGTTGATAGTAATAGAATTACTAGTTAAGTAGTTATTATATTTAAAAAAATATTTTACCTAGACACTAGAACTAGGTAAAAGTAGAAATTATTATATGTTAAACTAATATTTTACCTAGACACTAGAACTAGGAAACAATAAAAGTAGATAAGTATGATACTAGTAGTGTTATTAATTTCAAATAATATTTTACCTAGACACTAGAACTAGGAAACAATAAAAGTAGATAAATCTGATACTAGTAGTGTTATTAATTTCAAATAATATTCTACCTAGACACTAGAACTAGGAAACAATAAAATTAGATAAGTATGATACTAGTAGTGTTATTAATTTCAAATAATATTTTACCTAGACACTAGAACCAGGGAACAATAAAAGTAGATAAGTCTCATATTTGTTTTATAGATCCATTTATAAAAACCCTTGCAAAAATAGCTTAGAATTAAATTGAAATCCAAAAAACAGAACAGGTCTTAAATTTCACTTTGAAAAGCATCAGTATCGAGCTTTGCTTATTTCCTCTTTAAAATTTATATCACAGGAAAAAGAAAATCTAAACTCGAGTGAAAGAAAATTAAAGTGTTTTAGTAAATGTAATCTATATAATGCTGGGAAAGAATGAAGGTAATGTTCAGACGCAATATCTCTAAAATGAACAAAGATTGATTGTTTTTTTTCCACTTCTACAGTAAACTAGAATGATAGGTTTTCAGAAAAAAAGATAATCAAAATTTATCTTCATTTTAATTAAAAATTAACAAAGAGTTAAAGCTTATATACCTGCCTTTTGCAGACCAGATGTTTTGAACTATGTTTCAAAGTTCATTAACCATGTCCATTCATTTAAAAAAAAAAAAGAAAAAAAAAATATTTTGTAAATGAGCAGTTATTTTGTTCAATAGAAAAAAAATCATTTAGTTCAATAGAAATATAATTTGTTTAGTCAGTTAGGAAAGATTAGATAAACTAGTTGTATCAGAATCGTAAAAAAGCCCAAGAAAATAATAATTTTAGATATTTTTCAACAAATCATTCACAATTACTTCCTCTTGATCTAGTATCATAATCATTAAACGATAAGCATATTTTGATACAAATAAATTAATGGTGAATCTAACTTAGTTTAAGCGTGTTATGTATTTGATTTAAAGTTTATCGCACAAAACAAACTTTTTATTATATTAACAGCTTGTATTAACAGTATATTAACTATATATTAACAGAATATATTGATCCAACATTCTAATTATCAATTAAATGGATACGTACTCAGATACAAAGCATAACCTGGTGAATCTGATTCAAGTAGAGCTTGTTTTAAAAATGTAAAGTTTAGAGTTTATTTCAAGTATTAATATATTTTTCAGCATTTCAGCATTTCCATATGTATACTTCCTAATAAGTATATCTGGAAAGATATACTTATTAGGAAGATGAAACTCACAAGTTCAGTGAACACAATATTAAAGATTAGAAAATAATAAAAATAATTTTATTCACATTATTAGATTTTTAATGTCTAAAGTAACTTTCTCATATTTACCTTATATAATTATTTAAATCGTTTTTATTTTTATTTTATTTTATTTTTTTTTTTTTTTTTTTTTTTTATTATATATTTATTTATTTATTTATTTTTTGTTCTCTCTTAATTAAATACTTTTATCTTTTAATAGTCAAATATTTATTTATTTTTACACTTTATAGTTCTGAATTCAGATCCAGTGATATATATATATATATATATATATATATATATATATATATATATATATATATATATATATATATATATATATATATATATATATATATATATATATATATATATATATATATATATATATATATATATATATATATATATATATATATATATATATATATATATATATATATATATATATATATATATATATATATATATATATATATATATATATATATATATATATATATATATATATATATATATATATATATATATATATATATATATATATATATATATATATATATATATATATATATATATATATATATATATATATATATATATATAGATATATATATATATATATATATATATATATAGATATATAGCACAGGAGTGCCTATGGGTGAATAGTAGGCTCTCTATAACACTTTTACTCAATACACTACCTCTTTACAAAATTAAAACAAGTTGACCATACAAACATAGCCTTGGAGAAGTCAAAAGGGGAAACCTCCAATAACAACCCCATTGCCACCACTCCCACATCACCACTAGGAAGTTTGAGGCATCCGATGGTGAGGTTGGAGCCATTAAGGGATTACAGGTCAGTTTTGGTGAGCCTTAATTTTTCTTTATTCAAATTTCCTCTTTGTTGAATATCACCTTTCTTCCTCTAAACCCCACCTCTTATTCTTAATGGATATTCAGGTGCTTTAACTTTCTAACAGCAATTCATTGTTTGTCCTCTTTTATTGTTTCGTTCCTCAAATTTTAGCTAAAGGCGGTCGTTGTGCATATGTGTGCAAAGATGTTGTTTGCTTTCCTGTCTCTAATTTGGAGTTCTTCAGAAATTTTGACCTTGTGGCTTAGACTTTTTTTTTTCAAGTAATCAACGACTAAATTTTTTCGAATATCTATGAACTCCAAAATAGAGTAGATTCTCTTCTCTCTCTTTTCTGAAAATCATCATCCTTGATGATTTCAATTCTCACCTTGGTCAATGGTTTTCCTCAAATTCAGGAACTATTCCTCCTTCTCTAAACTCTTTCTGTTGATTTATTGCTAGTATTGTAATTTCATCTCAAAACGTTATTTCTTCTCTGTCTGATATTAATTACACTGAGAAGGCTTATATTTGTGATGGTGATTCTCCTATGGTTCTCAAAACTTGTGCGTCTTAACTTTCCTACTTTGGTTAACTTTTCCCTCTCTGTCTTTCCATTTCGAAATCCCCTTCCTGCTGCAAATCCTTAGAAAAAATCCCCTTTCTTATCGTTCTATCGTTGTTCATTCTAAAGTTTTCGAATCTCTCCTTAACAATAAGATTTGAAAACATCTCAATTCTTCTAACCTTATCTCTGATGGCAGATATATAGTTTTCGTAAGAAATGCTCTTCTGGAGATCTTCTTTCTCTTTTCTTTGATTCTTGGTTCTCTGATTTGTATTTCGATGAATCTTTTGCTGTTTTGGTGGGCATATCCAAAGTTTTAGATATAATCTGGCATAAAGCTTTGATTTCTAATCTTTGCTCTCTCGGAATTTATCCTTCTATATGTGACCTCTCTGATTTCCTATAGGGTCGCTCTATAGAGGCTGTTGGCAAAGGCCACGATTCATCCTTTAAATCCTTAATTAGAGTCGTTCCTCAGGGTTCTGTACTATTCTGAACTCGTATTTTAATTTTCATTAGTTACTTTCTCTCTATTACTTCATCCCCTATCTGCTCCTATGCAGATGACTCCACTCTTAATTGCTATTTTCATTTTGAAAGATGTTCCGCTCTCAATAGCAAATTAATTAATTAATTAACTGACGCTTGAAGAGTGACCTTGAAACAAATAGCATCTGGTATATCTTGATTCTAAATGAGGCAAAGAAAGAATAGTTGTTTTCAAAACTTCAAAAACTCAGTTTCTTCTGTTTCATCTTCCTAATTTTCCACACAACTTTAATACCCCCTAAAACTTCACAACTGAAATCTTCGTCTGTCTTTAATGTTCAAGATGTGCTTGGTGATCTTCCTCTTAAGAATTTGATTATATCTCTTTCTAAAATAGCCTCTTAAAAGGTTGAGTATTCCAAAGCGCCTTCAAAGTTTCTTCACGCCACCCCAGTTGCTTTCGCTCTTTACAGAGGGGTTGTTCACTCCTTTTGAAGTATGTCTCACACAACTAGAGTATGGTTCCACCCACATTGCTTTTCTTGAAGAAGTGAAGTATAAGACCTTTTGTCCTGTGAATTCTTTCTCTCTCACAAACTCTCTCCAGCTTCTATTGGTCTACGAATTGTTGTTTTCATGCTCTTTATAATATCACTATTACAGCGGACACAACTCTTCTAAACTCTCCACTCGCATACCTCTTCCAATGTGGATACTCGTAGGACACGCATCTCTTCATTATTTCATCCTTTCTCTGTACAGTTCTCTGACACCAGACGTAACTGAAATATTCAGTCAAGCATGTACTCTAGTGTTAAAATTTTGAACACATTCCCTTTTTTATATTTTCTCAACTTCCCTTGATCTGGACGTGTCGACCATTAATTTAGCACAAGTTCTAGAAGTTTTTCGTGGAATCTCGTGGAATTTTGTAGAACTCCTTACCTTTGTTCATCAGATTATATATATATATATATATATATATATATATATATATATATATATATATATATATATATATATATATATATATATATATATATATATATATATATATATATATATATATATATATATATATAGTATATATATATATATATATATATATATATATATATATATATATATATATATATATATATATATATATATATATATATATATATATATATATATATATATATATATATATATATATATATATATATATATATATATATATATATATATATATATATATATATATATATATATATATATATATATATATATATATATATATATATATATATATATACCATATATATCCATTATATATATATATATATATAATATATATTAAACAAATCAGGTTGTTGATCTCCCTTTTTTTTAACATTATTTAAATCACTGTCTTTGGAATACGAGAAAATTGCTTTAGAAATTGTTGTGCAAATTTCGACGGGTTTTTCGATAGCATTGCTTTGCCTCTTCTAAAGACTAAAGCCTTGGGTATGTAATTATGATCTCAGTTATTGATTTATGTTATTTACAAAAATGATTTTTAATATTTGCTTTAAGGACGCTTCACTGTAATTAATATATTTAAATCAATTGTTGAGTTTTGAACGAGTTTTGTAGTTTGACATGTAACAGCAAAAAATAAATTTTATAGATGATATTATATATATATATATATATATATATATATATATATATATATATATATATATATATATATATATATATATATATATATATATATATATATATATATATATATATATATATATATATATATATATATATATATATATATATATATATATATATATATATATATCAATATATATATATATATATATATATATATATATATATATATATATATATATATATATATATATATATATATATATATATATATATATATATATATATATATATATATATACAAATATTTATACCGCATCTGTAATAAGGCCCATATGTGATCCACCAGATAGTGAATTTTTTTGAATTATCAAATATCAAAGACTGAATTGAACAGATAACACGACACTTGAAAGTGTGCAAGCCAAATGAAGCATGAATGACAGAAGGTAGAATGCTCAGACACTACTACTAAAGTGCTTTTAAGATTTATGACTGCTATAAAGTGATGGTGCAAACCTGTATTTATAAGTGTGCAGATTGAAAAGTGTTCCGAGATCTCAAATTATGAGGTTAGAAATTTATGAGTTAGGAAGAGAAATAGGTTTTGTAGCAACGATATAAATAGATAGGAGAGAGATAGTGTTGGTGGATAAACTGATAAGATTTAAAGCCCCAGTCTCCGAAATTTTATAAACGGTTTTGAAGTCACCCATAATATGTAATAAAAACTCTATATAAGGAAGGACGACGCACCTATACAGAGCATGCAATTGGGCTGATGGAAAGAAACACTGACCAAACCTTGTGTTAATCTTTCTCCTTCATCTACACTAGTGCCATATATATATATATATATATATATATATATATATATATATATATATATATATATATATATATATATATATATATATATATATATATATATATATAGTATATATATATATATATATATATATATAGTATATATAACCACTAATTAAAATTTAATTTAAAAATAATAAAACAAAAAAAAAAAAAAACATTGAAATAAAAAATAATCAACAACGGAGGATTAAAAACAAAAAGAAAGTGGCAACAGTTTCAGAGACTCATTTAGTGTCTCCCTCATCAGGCCAACATTTTTCTCTTACTGTTGGCCTGATGAGGGAGACAGAAAATGCGTCTCTGAAACTGTTGCCACTTTCTTTTTGTTTTTAATCCTCCGTTGTTGATTATTTTTATCTTCAATGTTAGTATCTTTTTAGTGTTTTACTTTTTAAATTTTTAATTATAGTGGTTTTAAATACTAAGTTATATTAATAGAGAGTGAGCGAGTTAACTTTCTTTAAAGATCAATTATATATATATATATATATATATATATATATATATATATATATATATATATATATATATATATATATATATATATATATATATATATATATATATATATATATATATATATATATATATATATATATATATATATATATATATATATATATATATATATATATATATATATATATATATATATATATATATATATATATATATATATACTTACTTTTTTTTCCCTTTGGACCTTCCTCACTGGAAGGGCCACACTGCCTTTAGGAAATCCGCAAAGGCCGCCGGCCGTACCCATAGGTCTCTCAGAGAGGAGATGTGATGGAGGGTTCTGTGTTTATTTAAATTGTCTTAGACGGGCATTTATAATGACCTGAAAAGAGATTAAGAAATGAGGGACTAACGAAATGATTGAAGGGGAAGGAAATGAGATAGTATTATAAATGTAATTATAATAAAAAGCAGAAGGGGTTCTGATAATATATATATAATATATATATATATATATATATATATATATATATATATATATATATATATATATATATATATATATATATATATAATATATATATATATATATATATATATATATATATATATTATATATATATATATATATATATATATATATATATATATAATATATATATATATATATATATATATATATATATATATATATATATATATATATATATATATATATATATATATATATATATATATATATATATATATATATATATATATATATATATATATATATATATATATATATATATATATATATATATATATATATATAGTGAAGAATATTTTCATTAAATTTACACCTTCTTTTTCCTTTATATTTGAACTTCTTACTAATTTTCATCATTTTACCTTTAGAAGAATTAATTTTTAATCTTCTCTCCTCGACGAAGATCAATTTAAATTAAGCAACAAATTGAACAATTTTCAATCTGTCATCAGCACAGTATGATCTGCAGGCAGTTGAAATCTCATATATATATATATATATATATATATATATATATATATATATATATATATATATATATATATATATATATATATATATATATATATATATATATATATATATATATATATATATATATATATATATATATATATATATATATATATATATATATATATATATATATATATATATATATATATATATATATATATATATATATATATATATATATATATATATATATATATATATATATATATATATATATATATATATATATATATATATATATATATATATATATATATATATATATATATATATATATATATATATATATATATATATATATATATATATATATATATATATATATATATATATATATATATATATATATATATATATATATATATATATATATATATATATATATATATATATATATATATATATATATATATATATATATATATATATATATATATATATATATATATATATATATATATATATATATATATATATATATATATATATATATATATATATATATATATATATATATATATATATATATATATATATATATATATATATATATATATATATATATATATATATATATATATATATATATATATATATATATATATATATATATATATATATATATATATATATATATATATATATATATATATATATATATATATATATATATATATATATATATATATATATATATATATATATATATATATATATATATATATATATATATATATATATATATATATATATATATATATATATATATATATATATATATATATATATATATATATATATATATATATATATATATATATATATATATATATATATATATATATATATATATATATACACAAAGAGCTAATTACAGGAACAGAAACAGGAATGATTTAACTAAAAAAATTAAAAAAATATAAAATTAAAAAATAAAAAACTAAAAAGTAAAAAATTTAAAAATAAAAAAGCAAGCAAACAAATAAATTATTTGTGAAGTGTCTACTTAAGTCAATTAAAGATCTGTAAATATCAATTAATGTGCAACAGAAATATGCGATAGCCTTCAGATAAAGATACATTAAAATACATAAATCCTAAATACATTGTAATATATATATATATATATATATATATATATATATATATATATATATATATATATATATATATATATATATATATATATATATATATATATATATATATATATATATATATATATATATATATATATATATATATATTGATCGTACGAGATTGACAATCCCGATCCCAATCTCGCTTGATTCCGATATGTAAATCCCGCTTCCGCTCCCAATCCCGAAGTTAAAATTTTAATCATGAAATATCGGGATCCCGAAAAATCCCGGTATTCTGATCCCGATATCCCGATTATTTTATGGCGAAAGGATTTTGTAATTTGGCTAAAATATTTCACAGAAAATTCGTAAAATTTCAATGATAAGTGCAACCATCCTTCAGCATTTCTGATTTTATTGTCACGAAAGCATAATTGCCAAGCACCAGCACACGCGTGGAACAAACAACCCTCTTTTCATCTTCTACTTCCGGCAACGTTCGTATAATGCCGAAAAGAAGTGCCTTTTGGCAGTACTTTAAGCCGCAAAGCACGGAGAAGGGCATTGCAGTTTGTCAACTGAAGCCATGCAGAGGTACGTCAATCTCAAATATCAAGTTGAGTAGCTGTTCGACAAAAGGAAGGAGTTTTCATTTACAAGTCGCAGCATAAAATGGAAATTGGAGAATGTAAAAAGCTGCAGAAATAAAAAGTTTTAGGATCGGCGAAAAAGAATCATTAATTAATGGTAGATGAAAAAGAAGATTTTTTCGAATCTGGCTCGGGTTGCTCAAGATTTCCTTGCTAGTAACATTTCATCTGAGCAACAATTCAAAGTTGGTAAACCCATGATTACTGACACTCGCTCTCGATTGCTGCCATAGGATGCAGAGATGCTTATCTGGTTATATTACAATGTTCGCGCAGTGGGCGAATAACGCTTTCTCAGTCCCCAAAGAGCACAGGGAATACAAAAACAAACACGTAGACACAGGACATGAATATTAACTGGAAATAATGAATGTTATTATTAATAAACTAAACAACATCTTTTTAAAAAGAATGTTATTAATGTTAAGGATATAAGTTCTTTAAAATTTAAGTAAAGCCGCTTTTGTATCCCACATTGCACAGCACAAATTACGCTTACGGTGTTAGTAATTATAATGCAGTAATGTTACATGTTTTATTTTCATTAAATAAAAAAAAAATTATCAGGCACTTCTGGATCTGGGTTTGCCACTATTGTAAATAGTGACTGTGGACAGCCAAAGCCATTACATTAATAAGAAATTCAAAATTCCGATCCTGATCCAGATCCTAATCTCTGATCCCGAAAAAATCGTAATCTCGTTCCTGATCCCGAAAAATTTTCGATCCCTTACGATCACTGATATATATATATATATATATATATATATATATATATATATATATATATATATATATATATATATATATATATATATATATATATATATATATATATATATATATATATATATATATATATATATATATATATATATATATATATATATATATATATATATATATATATATATATATATATATATATATATATATATATATATATATATATATATATATATATATATATATATATATATATATATATATATATATATATATATATATATATATATATATATATATATATATATATATATATATATATATATATATATATATATATATATATATATATATATATATATATATATATATATATATATATATATATATATATATATATATATATATATATATATATATATATATATATATATATATATATATATATATATATATATATATATATATATATATATATATATATATATATATATATATATATATATATATATATATATATATATATATATATATATATATATATACGGAAAACAAATTATAGAAGAAGGATATTTCTTACTGCATTTTTTTTGATAGATACTATTAAACTTTATTGCAATTAATTTCTTTATAAAAAGAGCGTGAATAATTTTTAATAATATAAATATGAGAAATTACCCTAATAAAATCAATCGCATGTGTTAACAAAATTGGATAATTACTCAGTAGTGCTCTCTGATTATTATTATTATTATTATTATTATTATTATTATTATTATTATTATTATTATTATTATTATTATTATTATTATTATTATTATTTTTTTTTTTTTTTTTTTTTTTTTTTTTTTTTTTTATTTTTTTTTTTTTTTTTTTTTTTTTTTTTTTTTTTATTATTATTATTTTTATTTTGTTATTTTTATTTTTATAACTATAATAATAGCTATTATTATTTTATTATTATTATTATTATTATTATTATTATTATTATTATTATTATTATTATTATTATTATTATTCATTATTATTATTATCATCATTATTAATATTATTATTATTATAATTATTCTTTTATTATTATTATTTTTATTATTATTATTATTATTATTATTATTATTTATTATAATTATTATTATTTATTGCTATTATTATTTTTTATTTGTTTTTATTATTACTATAATAATTTTTTTTGTTTTTACAATTATCATTATTATAATTATTATTTTTATTATTATTTATTATTATAATTGTTATTATTATTATTATTATTATTATTATTATTATTATTATTACTATTAATTTTATAATTGTTATTTGTAGTAGTAGTTATTGTAGTAGATGTCATAGAAAGTAGTGTTTATAATTTAAAATTATTATTATTATTATAATTATTTTTATTATTATTATTACTTATTATTTTAATTTTTATTATTATTATTATTATTATTATTATTATTATTATTATTATTATTATTATTATTATTATTATTACACCTGTTTTATAGAGAATTTTTTTTTATCTTTAATGGTTACAGCTATTAATATTATAATTATTATTATTATTATTATTATTATTATTATTATTATTATTATTATTATTATTATTATTATTATTATTATTATTATTTTAAATGAAATATAGATATTATTATTAATATATTCTTATCGTTGCTATTTTCCCTAAAGAGAAGGAAGAAGATTCTGGTTCTATAATTAATAATTTTCTTATGACAAGTTTGGCTCTTGTGGCGGTGGGAAATATTTCGGAGAGGAGGGAGGGAGTTGAGGTGGGGATTTGGTTTCAGTATTTTAAGATAAAAGAAAGTTAAAACCTAAGGTTTTTTTTTAAATTCTTTTTTTTAACTTTAAAGTGGTTTTATAATCAGAGAATCTTAACCATGAATAAAAAATTTAATATATATTTTGTGGTTGGATCCATTTTTTCAGTAAAGGTCCTCTTACTACTATATTACTACTCTATTATTAACGCTTGTGGTTTCGTTATAGTTTGTTATCTCTATGTATTTCCAGAAATATTTTTTGTTCTTAAACCAAATAAATCGCCGAAGTGCCTTTTCAAAAATGGGGGAAGAAAGTAAAATTAAGGAAATCCCCCTCCCCCCAAAATCAAGTCTAGCATAAATCTTAGGTGAGTTTAGACTCAAGATTTAAAGAAAGGAAGATTTAATTCAATAGGGAAAACATATGATGGCAAGTAGTTCCACAGAACAGAGCTTCCTGGAAAGGAGGCAGTACAATTAGAAATCCTGTAGTGTCAAATATTCACTCCAAATTCATGGCAAAGCAAGGCAATCTTTGTATAATGAGGGGAGCGCCAAAAGTAGTGGAATGCGAGAAGTCAGTGCCTCATTTTAGGAGCTTAAAGAAGAGATAATGCTCCAAAGTCACGTAGCAAAGAAAGAGGATCAAACGAATCTGAACGTAGAGAACAGCTTACTAGTCTTTAACTTTATACTCAACTCTGTCCAAAAGAATGATGGAAACGGAGCACGGAGCTTCCCAAACAGATAACAGGGAATAAAAAGTCCCTTATATAATTGACTAACTTTTCATAATGAAAAAATCCAACAACTTGAACTGAACCCTGTGGCTTTTTTTTGAAGCCACCTTAGAAACGTTTGTACTGTTGTGATTTAAGGTTTTCCAAAGCAAGAATGTTTGTTGTTCACAGGTGAGACGTTAGTCAACTGGCGATTCCCAACACAATTGCACCTATATATATATATATATATATATATATATATATATATATATATATATATATATATATATATATATATATATATATATATATATATATATATATATATATATATATATATATATATATATATATATATATATATATATATATATATATATATATATATATATATATATATATATATATATATATATATATATATATATATATATATATATATATATATATATATATATATATATATAATTACGCCCACCAGAAGAAATTGCTTTATCAACACACCTTTCAAATTACATCTTTGCAAGTTTAAGTAAAAAACAACTTACCCTTTAACAATGCATGATAAAAAACAGAACTACTTTCATTAGTTATTAGTTTAAAAATATAATCACTTAGTAGATCATAAATTTAAGAAACTTAAAATGCATATCCTTGAGGCCTTATAAACCGAAAAATATGTACGCTCCTCATATCATTAATATTATTATTATTATTATTATTATATTATTTTTATCAATACTTATTTAAATTTTGCCTTGGTCCTACATTTATCTTTTACTCTAACATTCCTTCTCTCTTCTCTTCCATTTTGCTTCTAATAAATTTTTTTTTTTTTTTTTTAATTTTATTTTTTTTTATTTTTATTTATTTTTTTGTTTTGTTCTAAAATTAACTTACCGTTAACGAATTTGAAATATATTACATAAAAATGCATACAGAAAACAATCTAAGCCAAATAAATCTTTTTATTTGTATTTATTTTTAAGTGGTTTATTATTAAAGAACAAAAGATAATGATACATACACGATGATCATAGGAAGTAGCACAAAAAATTTAATATTTCTTTTATATTCACTTCTACCTATAATTTATCCGAATAAACCAATTTAATATTCTTAGTTTTATCTTTTTGGTAGCAGTTTTTTTTTAATATTCAAGATATTCGAAAATAATCTAATGTATATATAACTCATAAAAGATTAAATTATTATTAAACATAAACCCTCAAATCATAAAAATAAATAATATAATCAAAGCAAGATTTAGTATCTTGTTATATCTACTCTAAAAATAATCCAAAAAATCACCACACAATATTGTATCTCTTATATTCATATTATTTTTAACAATGATATATTTCGTTCAAAATATTTCCCCAAGTATAAATCATATAAATCATTTATATTCAAATTCAATTCACCCATTAATAATATTCTTAACTTATGATTATTATCATTTCGATAAAGCTCAATCGTCCAATCATTATCCTACTTATAACATGGTAAATATATTAATTAAAGAATTTTTATTTCTATATTTATTTAGAGGAATATCAATAATGCGATCAGTCACTGTGATAAATTGGATCTACATACTTACACACAAACACACACACACACACATATATATATATATATATATATATATATATATATATATATATATATATATATATATATATATATATATATATATATATATATATATATATATATATGTATATATATATTTATATATATAAAGTAATTAATAATTTACATTTAATAATGACAATAAATGAATAAGGAAATAAATATATTAAATAAATGACTTTTCGGATTTATATCAAAATCCATTTTCAAATTACCTAAAAGGAAAAATAAATAGATTAACATAGAATAAATAATAGCACCATTTCGCAAATCAAAATTTACAATTGAAGTTAAAGGTAGAACACATAAAAGGATGACTGGTTATGCGATATGGTAAAGTTAAATGAACATCCGATAGGATCAAATAGCACTAAATAATGAACAAATTAGTTGGTTGAAGACACAGTAAAAGTAGGATATTAATATGTTTAGCAAAATTAAATAAGTAAATAAATAAATATGCATAATAATATTGAAAAATTTATAAAATATCATGCAATTAATAATGGGGCTGAGGATGTAGAAGAATTTAACTGAGGTTT
>SEYY01013258.1:192500-195000 GCA_009176605.1 Armadillidium nasatum
GCAATGAAAATACAGTGCGAATTAAGCTTAAAAACTAATCACACATCATAATAATAATAATAATAATATAAAACGTCATGTATCTAGGCATGTCGGCATTTAAATTGGCCCTAGTTCTATAAATTTTCCTGAACTCTGACAGAATTTGACGGGTGTGGGATTTTATTTTAAGTATAACGTGAAAATATAAACAATAAAAACTCAAAATTTTTGTCAAAAATATAAATTTTATCATATTTTTTAAAATAAAATAAACTAATGAAATATTCAAATTTGTAAAAAATATAAAAAAGAATGACTAAAAATATCTAAATATGAAATCGAATGTTAATAAATTTTATCAGATGTCAATCAAATGCGGAGTATATATATATATATATATATATATATATATAATATATAGAATATATATAATATATATATATATATTATATTATATCTATATTATATATATATATAAATATATATTATATTATGTATATATATAATATATATATAATATAATATATATATATATATATAATATATATATATATATCTATATATATATATATATATATATATATATATATATATATATATATATATATTTATAAATATTATATTAATATAAAATATATATATATATATTAGTATATATATATATATATAATATATATATATATATATATATGTATATATTAAATGATTGCAGTTTCAGTGGGAGTCTTTCTTTCCCCTTGAAACTTCCTTTCCTGTTGGAAACTTGCGTTCATTCAGCTAATGCCGAAAAAGAAGAATCCTAATCTTCCCATAAACTATCATGCAATCCTTTCAACGTCGTCTCTTTCTAAAGTTTTCGCCAGTATAGCTTTTGTAAGGAACGTTCCACTGGTGATCTTCTTCTTCATTTTGATTCTTGATCTTTTCTCTTTGGCTGCGCTGGACATATCGAGGTCTTTCGACAGAGTCTTACACAAGCTTTGATTTCTATATTTGCCTCTTTCTGTATCTATCCTTCTCCCTATAGCCTGCTCTCTGATTTCTTTTGGATTGCTCTATAGATACTGTCGGAATCGGGCATCGTTCAACTTATAAATTCATATATATTTATTTTCCTTAGGTTTCTGTTATATCTCCAACTCTTTTTCTACTTTTCATTACTGGCAGTCTCTTTAATACTTCTTCCCTTATTTATTCCTACTCCAATGACTCCACCATCCATTTCTCCTTTCATTTTGAAAAAAGTCCCACTCATCAGCAATTATCTATTGGTAGGAACTTGACCTTCTATTGTTTCTGGTATTTTTGTTTTCAATATCTCGGAAACTCTTTCCCTTCATTTTTAATACTCGACATATTCTTAATAACAATCCTGACATCTTCGAAGACACGAAACTTGAGCTTTCATTTGTTCTTAACATTCTTAGAGTTTCTTTTTATTGGGAGTGGGTAGGTGGGATCTATCTTTTAAGGATCACTTTAGTTCTCTCTCTCGACAAGATTCCAAGAGGTTGGGTGTTCTGATGAGCCTTCAAAATTTCTTCATGCAACCCAAGTCGCTTGTTCCATTTAATAGTGTCGTTTGCCCTTTATAGAGTGCTCTCACATTTGGGGATTCAATTCTGAATCTGTAGAATTTGCAGCTTTTGTTATTATTAGCTCTTTCGTCATCTTATTTTATCACACCGAACTGTTCCGTCACTCTATATCGTCATTACAAATGATAATGCTTTTTTGAATTCTCTAGTTGCATAACTCCTCCAGTGAGGAAGAAGGGTTCGCACGACAAGCCTTTATGTACAGCATTATACGTTCTTTGTACAACGCTCTGTCACAATACTTCTTCTCTTTGTTCGATCTGACAAGTACTCCACCAATAAAGCTTGAAATTCACTCTGGTAATCTATTTTCCGAACTTCTTTAGACAGGCCCATTTTCAAACGTATTGTATTTAGGCATGTCGATATTTAAATTGGCTCTAGTTCTAAAAGTTTCCTCTACTCTGATAGAATTTGACAGGCCTTCGAGGTTTTTAAACTATAATTATAGTATATATATATATATATATATATATATATATATATATATATATATATATATATATATATATATATATATATATATAATTATATAATATATATACATATATATATATATTATATATATAATATAATATAATATATATATATATATATATATATATATATATATATATTATATATATATAGAGTGAGGTATTTAAAATGATTATATTTCATAAATATTTATTGAAAAAATCGATTATATTACAAATCAAATTCTAAATAAGGATGAAAATAATATCTTAATTTAATCGAATCTTGGACAGAAGAATGAAAGAACAAAGGTCGAAGATTTCGTCGTTAGTATCGCATGTCTTTGAGCCATTTTTATCAAAGTCGTGAAAAGCAAATTCATTTTACGTCTCCCGATAGACGATATCTTTAGTGTTTGAAATTCACTCATGATTTTATTTGTTAAGGAAGTATTAATTTTAATT